>KZ807429.1:291061-301764 GCA_000696205.2 Oncopeltus fasciatus
TTATCTTCCGTCATTAGCCATCTGCTCCCAGATTTTTTCCGTAAGTCCAGATTGGTCGTAATAAGGTTTTGTAGAGCGTCAGTAGTTAATAGTAATAATAATAATAATAGTATACAATATAAGTTAATATAAAAAATATACATCAAATTAAAAAAAAAAGAACTGTAGTACATAAACTAGCGTGTATTTCGCTTGATGGAGAAACTTCCCAAAGGCAATACTCCTAAATCACTATTTACGATTGTTTTTTGTTTTTTTACGAATGGAATTTATTAAAACGGGTTGTAATGAAAAGGAATTTTGAGGTCATTGTGGAGTAAGATGTTTGCGAAGTAATAGGCACCCTGTACAAATATATAAATAATGCACCTTAAAGTATGATTCTGAGGATTTTGGATTGGAAGAACTGTATTCTTTGTAAGTTGGATGGTTTAGCTGTTCCCGACAATTTGACTGTATACGTCCAATCTGGTCTCAGTAACGTCTTATAAATGGTAAGTTTGTTGGTCAAATTTAAGGTTCACTTGCGGCTTAGTAGCTTGTATAGTTGTCCAAATCTTCTATTTATTTTCTGTCTTTTGATTTTTGATTGTGTGTTCCAAGTTAGACGGGAGTCAAAATGAATGCCCAGGTACCTTATGCAGTCGGAAGTTGGGATAGGAGTATCATTAAAGTATATTCTGCCAGGTTGTTTCTTCCTTACTGTGAGCGTAAAATTTGCCTTCGTTTACCTCGCGTTTTTAAATGAGATTTATAATTATATGATGAACACACAATTAAAAATAACTTCAATTGCCGTTAATGACCAAAAAATTAGCACGCAAAAAAAAAAAAAAATAATCAATAAATAAATAACTGCGGCTTCCAGAAATAGTTTAGCAATACCAATCAGACCGATTGGCCAGGTACGACCCGCTTACTTCGAGCCGTATAATCAAATAATTTCCGCATAATTGTGAAACAATTGCTGATATTTTGATAGGAGTAAACGTGTCTGGCAGATTACAAAACGGAATAAGTATCTATAGATATCTCTAATAATGGGAACGTCATATACAACCGACTGATATTTGATATTCTTAACAAATGACACATATGTAATATATAATTGAAAATAGAAGCGGGATTCGTAACGTCAACCTGCGCTGCCATTAGTAACACTCACCTGTACTGAATTATTAATGAAAACCAAAATACTGATATATGTTCAAAACAAAATATAATTCATAATAGTTAATATTAAATTTTATCTAAATTCTCTTATTCAATGACGTGACATTGTTTATTTAATTTGACACTAATTTGTAATTAGAGAATGACTTAAGACATATTTTACTTCTCTATGGATGCTAGAAAGAATGTTTTGTAATCGATCAAATTTCATTTTTCGCGAAAAAAATTTTTTTACGCGTTTCAATGACTTTTGTTATAGTTGTTCAATTTGGTAGCGTGTTATCCGTCTGTTTTTTTTTTTTTTTTTTTTCAACGCCTGGTAATCTCAAGAAACATACAACATATTTGAATTAAATTCTGGAGACTTAGTAACATAGTTATAAGTTCATGTCATATTGGTTGTGGAAATGATATTAATGATGCAACGTAGAAAACTACTGACTAGAAATTAAACTACACTCTCGGATACGTACTATACATCTCTACTATTTCTTCACTCACATATTGTAACCCACTGCCAAACATGCTGGAAATTGTGACTCACCATAAAGATAGGTCATCCACAAAATTGGGGTTACTAAAATTCTCAAATATCGATTTATCCATACCAACCCTTAGGAATAGGGAGGTAAGACTAAAGGAACTTTTGTGATACCTTTAAAGGCCTATAGCTTGAGAACGCATGATTCAAACCAGGGAAGGACGCCAGCCAAACCAACTGATTTTCGAAAATTTAAAACTTTACTTCTATGACTATTTTCTCAATCTGGGCCTCTAATCTCTATCTCAGGCTAAGGGAATTTTTTTTCAAGAGCGGCAATAGTTTCTATAATATATTTAAATTTTATATATTTTATTTTGTACATNATAAAAGATTCAAATGAATTCAAATACACTGTTTAATTCAATGATGATCAAAGTTTTTATGTTTTGAAGACTTAAATATACAAATAGTCAGACTGAAATACTACATTCAATAAGAAAAGAAACTGATTAAAAAAAAACGTCAAATGGAAAACTATTTTTGAAATAATGTACTGAATGTAACTCCTCGATAAATGATACAGCATTTGTCTCAAAAGATGGTATAACACACATATATAATGTGCAATGTTTACCTACCTCAGACCATCAACCATCAAGAATAAGCAAAAAGTTTTTTTTTTTTTTTTTTTTATCCGCGCGTCCACCGCAGAGGTTATATATTTAAGGTCAGTAAAAAATAACAATATTCTAATTAAATAAATAAAATGTAGAAAAAATCAAGATAATTGTACCCTTTAAAAGCATGTGCAATATCAAAAGCAGAAATTATACTACTTTTTTATATTAGCTAAAAAAATATTAATTTCCTGCTTTGAAACTCACCACACTAGAATAACGATTTGTAAAAGATTTTAGTAGCTATTAAAATTATCAAGATCATTAAATGAGAGGCACAAATCTTGGGGATGAAAAATAATTCTATATAACTATTTCATCTACATTAGTATATTTTTAAAAGAAATTATATCAGTTTCAAAATTTAAATGAGAGATAATTATTAAGAGTCAATCCCATTTTGATATTAACCATTAGGTCATTGAATAAAATATATATTCATTTTTTTTTGTACATATGCACATAAATATATAACTCAGTAAAAAATTTCAATAATGTTACCACAATAAATTTATATTTGTTTAAAACATTTTCTTCTGTCAACATTACTTTGGAATTCACTAATAGTATTCAAAAGCAAACAACCATTTTTTTGGTTTGCGACAAAATTTATTCAGGTTCTACCATTTTATTTAGCATATTCTTATTAAAAAAAGTTTTAATTTATTTTTAGCCTGTTATTCTTAATAGTGTTAGGATATTAATGTGTTATTTATAACTAAACTAAGAGTAACATAAACGTATAAAATAAATAAAACCGTATTTAAAATTTAGATTATTTATTTATAAGAGATAAAAATCCAAGCAATATTTTTGCGACATTCCATCACGGGGGTGAAGTTACAACTTGTTTGTCCTCGACCTGCGACTAACAGGAGTTGGAGTGTGGTCAATGCACCGTTCTGGGAGAAAAAAAAAAGTTGAGAAATAAAAACAAATAAATAAATGCATTTGCATTTTCCCACAGAATAGAAAAAATAAAAATATTTCTGAGTAAAAAAAAAAGTAAGAAAAAACCCAACAGTGAAAAAGATAGAAGGGGGGGGGGGGGAAAATATACATAGAAAAGAAAAAGTTAAATGAAGCATGCATTTATCATATATGTTAATTCTCTACATCAACACCATGTTTGTTCTTGCTTAGATGATAATGGATATGCTAATTATATCAAACTATGTTGAGGAATTATTTATGTTGATGTAGGTTTATAATTGTAATAACCAGCGTGTTGATCACCATTAAAACCTGATCTCCGACCTGATTATACCTATTTGAAGAAGAATTGTGCCACTGTAAGGGTCGGTGGCCAGGTGCTAGCCGAGAATCTGCTGGGTTCATAAAAACAGAAGCAAAGAGAGGAAACTTACAATGCTCTTTTTATAAATATCGTATTTGTGGTGTTATTAAATCCCACATTAATTTTATACAATAAATGCATGGGAATATAATCCTACTACCTCTGCTAGGACTCAAACCAAAATATCCTGCATGCCGGGCAGGTATGTTACCATAACTGTCAGCCCGGCAAGCAGGGGATCCGGGTTCGAATCCCAGCTGAGATAGTAGGATTTTTTTATTCTATTCCTTCGCATTTATTGTATTATTACTATGCTCCGTGTATAAGTATAAGAGCCCATCGATTACTGTGCCTCCTAATTTTATGTTTAATATAAATATATATTATAAGTTTGCAGGAGTTAAGGAAATTCAATTGAATCAACAATTTTTATTTCTAAGCTTAAGAGAGCAGTTGCGATTCTTATATCATATTAAAAGTATGTATCATATTTGAAATTATAATAGTTTTGTATAAAAATATAAAGTTGAGTGGAAGAAAATAACATTTTCTGATTTACAAGGTATTATATTTGAAGAAAAAATATTCCCTTTTCTATTTTTTCCCTTGAAGATTTATCCTTTCCGGGCACTCGATGACAAAAATATTACGATTTTAAAAAAAAACAAATTATATAGCACTAATAATTTTGAGGAATTAAAGGAAAATACGACGATAATTATGTTTTAAAGAGAAGCTTTCTCTTCCTCAATCAAAAGTTTTTGCTTACTGAGATGCAAAATGTGATTGGACCGGCTTAGGTCTTGAAAGAGATCCTTCGAGTCGGGACTTTAATTACATTAACTAGAAATAAAAGAGCTCCTGGAAATATAATGTGGTTCTGCTGTTCGATGTAAATCAGATTACTCGTAGAGCGTTCTCCTTAGGGAGTAATCAAATCGCCTTTCAGACGTCCTTTTCCGGGGGTGGGTATTAGGGGTAGGGGTGCTCTCTGGGGACTAGCCCTCAATCAACCCCCTCCACTTGTATCTCTTATTGTGCTTCGAGGTGTCTGCAATCCTCAACTTACAGCTTTTTACTTCCTCCTTCTTTGGGTAAGGGGAGTATTGAGTATTTTTCAAGGATCTCTCATGCCTCTACAGCCTAGTCTACTACAGCTTGTCTCTCTGAAACAGAATGATTGGAGCCATTGAAACTGTGAGACGGTTATACGTGTCGGCCGGAGGTTGTAACGCCTTGACAAATTTGTTTAAATTAGCATTATTCATTCTCTTGCTTTGAACTCCATAAGGATGAAGTTATTTAACAATACATTTATAAATGTTATTTTATAAATGTATTTAACAATACATTTATATCTTGATTAAAAGAAGATTCCTTTGATTTTTTATCATAAGCTACTTTAATAATGCACTGTTTTAATTAGACAGTCGTAATATAGTCCAGTGGTTATGGCACGGGGATCTTGAGCCCATGGTCTTATTTCAATACTCTCAGTGCATAGTTTCCTCTTAGAGCACAATACTCTCAGTTGTTTTCCTGCACTTTCGTCTGTTAAGACCCATTCCTGATGTGTTTATGGCAACACCAAACCCTAATTGGATATAACTATTCATTGAGTAAAAACAACTTAAAATTGAATGGGTAAGCTCCAAGAACTGGGTACTGTAGAAATATGGGCAGGGCATCAAAGTTTTTTAAAGATGGGTCCTAAAAAAAATTACGGCAGTGCAAAGTAGAAGAGGAAAAGGATTATTTGGTATATTAAAGATTTGTACTCTATATAAAGAAATGTCTAATGGTGAAATTTGTGACTGGCTTGGCACATAGCGGGGACTGAACAAAGTGAGATTTACCACGAAGAATCCTACGTTACAAGATTCTTAGTTAGCTCAAGAGTGGTTGGAGTAAGACCAGATGAGAGGATCAAACCGACAAGGCTGGCACCCCATTCTAAACATCCATGGCTCAGGACAAGCTTGCCCAGGACGGAATTCGAACCCGCAGAGTTAGGATTGCGAGACTCAAACGGATCCCGTGAGCTTACATGGTGCCCTGAGTACCAGGATTGAAAGACCATTTCTCTTGACATTAACCTGTCCACAAAACGTGATCGAACATTCACTCACTTAATGGTGATTGTCCTGACTGCTAAGGGGAAGGCGTTACATCCCGGATCGTTGATGTTTCAATTCCCCCCGTCGGGTGTTTGATAGTGGCGGAGTGAAATAAAGGGTAGTCTGAAGGGGTGCAAGAGGCCTTTTTCGCCGCGTCCCGAGGAACCTAATCGGAGAGAGCTGGATTTACTCACGCCCTCCTTCACACATCCCCGGCCTCCAGATAAGGGGTCGCCAGTCCCAGATAAAGAGTCCCCAGCCCACCTAAGCCAGCCCAAAGCCTACCCCTACACAGCCCTACAGACTTTATTCTGTTTCCTTATTTTCTCCAATACCTTTCTCTTTATTTCGTATTTATCCATATTCTCTCTTCCGAACGAGAATCTGAAAAGAAAAGTTACTTCCTCCATTTGTTACGTCCTCCATTGTTGTTTTATATACTGAAAATTCGCAGATTTCAACTGAATTTGTTCAATGGGGGCTTTGATATTATTTTTATTTACATACGATTATGCGTAAACAGTGTGGAAATTGTCTAGCACAGCAGAAATTAATGCAACCATAGGGTTGAGGGTAATTGTAAAGTAAATAAACTAAACGAATAAATTATCATATATAATGAAACATGAAAAATCTACAGCTTTCGCAACTCATGCTCGACGTACAATCTTTTTTTGTTCGTTCTCCAATCAATGCCCTGTTATATACCATCCTGTTTAACTCGTGTATAAGCCCAATGAAATTTTATTTGTTTCTTCATAGCTATCTTCAATAAATCTTACTTTTAGGTACTTTTCCGTAACGCTATTCTGATATCTGAGTTAGTAAATAACAGAACAATAATTGGGTAACCTAGAAACACAAGAAGAAATAAACTGTACAACAGGCAAATTATGCGTATACTGTGCAGATTTTCCTTTGAATTCTAAAGGTTTTGTTTTTGTATTTAACAGGTTTTGTATTAATGGGGTTTTGTGTTTGTTTTTAAAAATGTGATACATGGGTCCTGAAATTTAGAGCTTATTGAAAATTTCCAGGTTAACGACAAAATAAAAACACTGGTAATGAAAAAAGAGAGAGAGAGAAAGAGAGAAAGAGATAGAGCTTTATGCATTCTAGGAGATGAAGCAGGACTTGAAGGCACTAACCATAAAAGAGTATGGCACAAAATACTTTTTTATTTTTTAAATTTATCTAAGAATCGACCGTAAACAATTTAACATAAAAATATATCTAAAAGAAGAATAATAATGTCGCTACGTTATTGCCTGTTAAAATTACTTTCTTGTGGACCAAGGCCGATATATCAGATTTGTACCCAGTGGATATTAAAACATGCCAAAGGAAGGGAGGTATTAGGTGGTAAAAAAGAAATAGGTTGCTCGATTCCATAAGTTTCTTATTTATTAAAATATACCAAAATGCACAGGTCGTTTACATATCAATAAGCGAATGAGAGTGAATTGATCTGTTTTAACATTGCAATATCCTCTGTTTGATATTTTGTTTGTCGCTTCCAATGTCCTTCCAAGATCTAATATCGAGAAGGCTTGAAGACTGAGCTGTCAGAGAGGATGGGGTGGAAGTGGGAGTGTACCGAAAACTGCGGCTTACCGCGCCATCAGAGCGGCTTTAAAATGAAATACTTGAAGATGCGAGAGGGGTGAGTGGGGGGGTTGCATGCCGGTAGAGGGGGAGTTATGCCGGCAAGTCACGTAACATCCCCTAATAGGAGCCGAGAGATGTGCGCTCGGATTTATAGTCCCACCTATTAGAACTTATTGCCGCCTGCTTATTTAGCCGGGGAGAGAAGTCCTGCCATCTGTCCCGCCAGCTGCCTCTGTCATTCTCACTACTTAGCTGATGCTGACTTAGAGTGCCCGCACGCGAACCTCCTCAACCCCGGCAGTAGCCGAATCTGCTCTCCCCTCCTCTCCCTTTCTCACAGCTGTCCAATCACTATTTCGTGCTTAAATCTTTTCAGTCTTTAAATCCAGCGGTAATCAACACTGATACAATATTCCCAATTCTTCAGGCTTTACTCAGTCCTGACAACTGAAAATCATAACAAAATAACTTGAATAGATTAATAAGAAAATACTAAATTTTACTGGAGAGTTTGTTAACCTTAGAGATTATTAGTAGGTGTTTTTGGTTAGGGTTCGGTCAAGGTAGATCGAAAAAATATGATTTAAAAAAAGTGTTGTCATGTAGAATATGGGATCCTGGTGACACAACGTTCCCTCTCGCCTTTATGATAGCCCTTGAAGATTCCTTACAACGTAAGCCGAAACGTCAGTAGATTAATTATCTATATTTTTTTCAATTGTATTTTTTTTTATCTACCTTGACCGAACCTCAACAATAAAAAATTTACTTCTAAATTATAATTGCGCTAGTCCCATTTCCTATGAGTAGTACAATGAGGTAAAAATTGTCAAATACATCAGCCCTGAAAATATAAATTCTTTCAAAAATTTTTGTATAAAATTCGTCATTCGTTCTATTTAAAAGGTACAAAAATTGAGTCAAATATATTTAGAGATCGTGTACATAAAAAAATAGTGTAACTCTTAGTACAATTTTTCTTTGAATCTTATCAACCATTCATATTATCTAACATCTATCTCTTTCTATAAAATATGGATGCCTTTTATTCCATCTGAAACTTTCATGTGCGTGTTTATGATATAAAACTTAGACAATGGTGTATACGTTCATCATTTTTGTTTTTCGTGCCTCCTTTCTCAATTTATTATTGCGTGTGAATTAACGAGCCCCTTATTTTAATAATGAATGCATCTATATTTATCACCAATATGCATGGATTAAAACTAAATCAAAAAATAATTTATCACAGGGTGTAATAAGAGAAGAGGTTGGGTTGGGACAGGGGAGTACTTCCACCCCAAGGGACGGGCAGACAGTATCTAGTCCGAGGGTCGGCCATCGATCAACATCCATCCTACGCCTCCAGGAAGTCGGCCTCCGCTTATCCACTCCTCTTGTTAATGCCCCTTGGAGACCGGGGATTCAGCCGCGCCAAACAGCTCAGGAATACGGACACTGCACCTCGAGGCCCACATGCACTCTGGGGTAGTGGGCGAATCGCCAATCGTTGTAACCTCTATGCAGTGTAACCTCTCTAGTTGTCGGCCATTGGTGATAGCACTTGGCACCAGACTACTCAGAAATATATTCTGTCCCTCTAGGCAGATAGGCGTTCCCAAAAGTACTTTAAAGAAGAAGGAGTGTAGTCCTAGTGTCAATCGTATCGTCAATACGGGATTATTCTCTTAGGAGCTTTAACTCTTTCCACACATACTACAGGTAATAATGGCAGAAATAAAATATATAAAGAGAAAGAAATATTTGTATAACTGAGTACAGCCACGATCAGCTGTACTACAATTATAAAACTTTTTTTTTTTTCAAAAATATAAATATTTACTCTAAGCGTAAATTTGGAGCTCCTTAGTTCCCGTTGAAATCCAACATCAGCTAAAAAATTAGCTATTGGAGAACTTTCTTTTATTTTATGGTATCCGTTTTCTCTAACTCACTTAGACACTAAATCAGCTGTAATAAATATCCAATAAATCGCATATAAATATACCAAATACAAAATCGTTTCAATTATCACTAAGAATATTCATTAAAATTATCATAACAATTTTGAATCCAAAAAAATTGTATACCCTTCAACTTATAATAGCAAGATTCATGTCAATAAATGTGAAGAATAACCAGTGAAGAAGGTTTTCTTATTGGATGATTATCTACTGAGTCATTTTTATTTATTAAAAAAAATGATTCAATTTCCAGAAAAAAAGTCTCTCCTTTCAGACTTCTTTAAATAGTTACGGGGATTATTTTGTTCGGAGACTGCCATAGTACGTCACAGATGGGATCTTGGCTTCCTATTTGACGCTATTCTGAATTGTGGTATAGGTCATAACGTAGAACTTAACTAAGGGTCGTCAGTTATGCCAGGACAGGTGTTTCTGATTGCTGTCAGAGGGTAGACCACAGAATGGTTATGAAGAGCTACTGGTAACCATACTGCTGGTATGAGGTGAATCCCTAACCGACAAGTTATTATTATTAATATCGTTCCAACTGTGGCAGGGCCGCGTCATTCATAATCAAATGATTTTCAGCCAAGAGTCACATATCCTAGATACATTTTATATCCTTTATGAAGTTTTGTAAGTACATGAAATCAGCCATTGCTTTGTCTTTATGTTGCATAAAGTCCTTAGGAAGAATTGTGATCTTTTACATGGAAACAATGGAAAATCGCAAGGCAAATATATATTTCTTCTGCCTCTTTTTTTATATTTTTTTATTACATAGTTTAGAGAAAGAGGTTTATTTTAGACCTATCTTTTTTAGGTGGTATTAAAAAGGATAGATAACGAGTGAGACCAGATGCCTAAAATCGATTCGTGACTATCTGATTCATAACATATCAGAATCAATTAAAGATATTTCTAATCGGCTAGTTAGTGTTCAGAATGCTTCACACTAAACAATCTTGGTTTCACTTCAAATCAACCATGGGCTTCAACTCCAGAAGGCTTAGTACATTATTCCTTGATAGGCGGGGAGTTGTAGCAAAAATGTTTTAGGTTAAGTAGATAAGGTACAATGGTTAAGTTCTATGGCCTTCCCAGTCACCACTCCATTTAAAACCACCATCAAAAATCAATCGGAAAACTGTTCTTTGATATCCAAGAGGAATATTATTAGAAAAACAATCGTGCCGTTAGAAGCCTTGTGTTACTTGTTCAGATACATAGCAGACTTCAATATACACCTATGGAAATGTTTGCTCGTTGTTCCTTTAAAGTGTTTTATTTAACCTCCAAACACATGTATTTTGTGAATGTGAATATATGAATTATACATATATTCAATTAATCAATTTTTATATAGCCCTTGAAGATTCCTTA
>KZ807429.1:301885-311890 GCA_000696205.2 Oncopeltus fasciatus
ATATATACGATAGTCATCAATATAGATGTTTGTGTGTATGTGCTAGTTTCTGAGTGATAAGGCCTAAATCGAAAGAATATTATAGTAGAAATATATGGCTATGGGTTTGACAGCCTTTAAGAATAGAGAAACTAATTGTCTTTAATAATTCATAAAATACGGGAAAACAAAATATTATCCCTGAGCTAATCAAAGTTTATGTTAGCTTGGTATTACATATTTATCTGAGAAATCCATTTTTCTCTAATGATAGGAAGGCATTTGCCGTTGGTAGGTATAAAAAAAAAAGATGGTTAGATGGGATAGGTATCAGCTGGTTGTTATCAACAGTAAAACTTTTATTAATATTACAAAATGGGGTGCTCTTGTAAAACCGGAAGTCTTGAAATCCACCTCTGTCGCCTTTGGGGAAGAAAGAGAACACAGTACCTTATGTGAATCGATAGGACTGTAAAAATGGAATGGGTATTTTAAAGGTTTTTCTCAAACTGCTCTCCACTTCCTTCTGGTCGGTTCTCACATCTCCGAGGGGGATGAACACATCCTCCATCTCGCACAGGCTAGCCGTAAAATGAATAACGTCTAACATTTAAGTTTACTGCCGGCAGTTTTTAAGCTGTCTTGGAAGGATTTTGTGTCTTTTGGCAACGTCAATTGGTAGCTTGAAACTGATTCTTTTTTGGCTGGAGCTACGAATTTCCTGGAGTAAATAGAAGTGGGAAGTGCGCAGGTCCCAGCATGTGGAAAATGAAGATCCATATTCCTATCGTGTCAGAACTACTTTATTATATCAGTCAGAAGACTCTATATACCTAAAAAAAATTAATAAAACTCTAAATATTTCTTTAAAGCACTGAAAAATCTTTTTATTAATATTATCCCCTTAATTCAATAAGTATATTGTAATATATTTTCTTCTATAATAATCATCACCTGTTATGAGAATAACACAACTTTTCACCGTTAAAGAGATGTAAGTGTAAGAATACTAACTTCCACATTAGTAATCAAAAATTAAATAAGACACAAGTGTCATATGATATATATTGGTCGGAAACACTAGCATTAAAAAAAGCGTCAATTTTAAATTGACAACAAAATTTATATATTCTTCCAATCGAATTCTCAAAATGAGTCGCTTTTCGAAACTTCAGAGAAATATTTAAACTATCTCTCGCTAATGGGTTGACACTACCGCTGGAGCGTTCTAGCGAGGGTGGCTCTGGATCTTAATTACTCGAAATCTTTTTATTGTGCACCCTTTAAACCCCCACTGTCTTATAAGGAGGGGATATCTACAGGTTGCAATGATATTTTACACATCTGGCTAGGACAGTTTTTATATCTTCAGGGCAAGATTCAGCTTGCTAGAATCCTCTCAGCTACCCGATTGCTTGAAATTTGCAGACTATGTTAATAGTTGAGAATGACTAAAATAAACGGATTATTTTATTCCATACCTAAAAGAACTTCTCTGCGTTTGGGAAATAGGAAATTCCAGCGGGGAACAGGAGTGTTACTGTTACTTGGAGCTCGGTTCCAGAGTTCCTCGCAGCATTAGTACCACAGTCCTGGAGACTTCCGCCCGCTTCTGCTCGGTAATTAGAACCTAGAGGTCCTCACCCCCCACAGCAGCCCTTCCCCACCCCTATTGATCTATACTAAACTTCTCCTAATCCCTTAACATTAATATTCTCGCCACACCTCCCAACCTACCCCCTTCCCCCGCCGACATCACTTCAGCTCCAGGTAACATCCATCCCTCTACAATCATCGATAATCAAAATATAATATTCAGCTATAATTTTCTATTTATAAGGGGAGAGTAGAATTCATGAGTAATGACAATCAGTTGGCATACCTCCTCTCTGGGCGTAAATAAGAGATTAACTTTTCAAAGAGTACATAACATGAGGATACAGTATATTGAAATTTCAATAATCACAATAATTACATTTTAAAGTTCAGACTACAGACACTACCAAAAAGTAAAAAAAAATGTTTTCCATTTATTATGTTTTAATTTGTTACGTTGTACACATTAGTACATCTTTAGAAAATACATGCACGTTATAGAAATAATGTGAAGGGATACTTATTTTTACTTAGTGCATACCAGATCTATAGAAGGTCAGAAAACCTTTGAGTTAGATTTTCTAATATATAGCCATTATTTTCAGCTGATTGGCTTATAAAATCGGTGGCAAGGTGGTCTGGAGGTAAAGGTACTGGACTCGTGAGCTAATATCTACCTAGTTGGCTTAAAAAAAAAAAAAATTCACATTCTTAACGTAAATGCAATTTACATATACATTAAACACTGAAAAAAAAAAAAAATGTCATAACTGCTTCTTCTTGCCGATCCTTGTCACCTCCCAGATTATTACCAGTTATTTGTGGCTGTTACGTGTTTGTATGGTTCATATACTTGGTTTTTAAGTTTCTCACAGGCATGAGAAGTATTAGGTCAGATAATACGTAAAGGGGAGGGGGGCGTGAGGTGATTAAGGTTAACCTTGGTGGTTAAAGTATTGGACACCTGAGTCAAAGGTCCTAGGTCAATGCTAACAGATGTTTTTTTTCTTTTCTGTGCTTCTGTTTGTAATGTCCCACGGAATTTCTGGTGTGTTTCTAAAGACCCAGACCTTATTGGGAACCATTCTTCAATGAATGAAAAAAAAACTGGCAGCCAGAACAGTGGGCTGACCCCACGCCTTCTCTAGTGTGCCGTGGGTCGAGAATAAATACATCCTTATCATTTATTTACCCCTAGGCCTGTATGGCCTATTTCAATTTTTTTTTTTTTTTTTTGGGTGGCTTAAATTATATGAGTCTTGTGTAGTAGTAATTTTATTGTACAAATTTACGTCTTAATCTACACCTGTTACATAGTCAATTTATTTTTCTCAGGTTAAATTTTGGTTAGTGTCAGTTAAGAGGGTTTTGTAAAATTTCTTCCAGAATCCTAAATTAAAATAAATAATTTTTTCCATTAGATATATTAGAGTTTTTTTTAGAGAATAGAAAACAAAATATTATCCCTGAGCTAATCAAAGTTTATGTTAGCTTGGTATTACATATTTATCTGAGAAATCCATTTTTCTCTAATGATAGGAAGGCATTTGCCGTTGGTAGGTATAAAAAAAAAAGATGGTTAGATGGGATAGGTATCAGCTGGTTGTTATCAACAGTAAAACTTTTATTAATATTACAAAATGGGGTGCTCTTGTAAAACCGGAAGTCTTGAAATCCACCTCTGTCGCCTTTGGGGAAGAAAGAGAACACAGTACCTTATGTGAATCGATAGGACTGTAAAAATGGAATGGGTATTTTAAAGGTTTTTCTCAAACTGCTCTCCACTTCCTTCTGGTCGGTTCTCACATCTCCGAGGGGGATGAACACATCCTCCATCTCGCACAGGCTAGCCGTAAAATGAATAACGTCTAACATTTAAGTTTACTGCCGGCAGTTTTTAAGCTGTCTTGGAAGGATTTTGTGTCTTTTGGCAACGTCAATTGGTAGCTTGAAACTGATTCTTTTTTGGCTGGAGCTACGAATTTCCTGGAGTAAATAGAAGTGGGAAGTGCGCAGGTCCCAGCATGTGGAAAATGAAGATCCATATTCCTATCGTGTCAGAACTACTTTATTATATCAGTCAGAAGACTCTATATACCTAAAAAAAATTAATAAAACTCTAAATATTTCTTTAAAGCACTGAAAAATCTTTTTATTAATATTATCCCCTTAATTCAATAAGTATATTNTCTTTAGAATTTATTTATGTACGTACATTTTATAAATGCAATTTCAAACTGTAAGTTCATGTTCTTTCAAAATCAGATTATAATTTCATTTTAGAAAGAGTATACCTAATTTTCTCAATTAACTAGCAAAAAAAAAGAATAATAAATAAAACCTTCGTATTATATTAAAACGTACGACTGTTATAATAGAATGATAACACGACATAAAGTTGAGAGGTTTCAAAGTTCAGTGCGTCCTCTTCTGGTGGCGGAAAATAACTAGACTGATGTTGGACAGAAGCAGCACTTCTAACTAACGAGGTCCTTTGAAAGCCTAGAAATTGAGGTCCTGGACAACTAAAAAAAATTACTCAAAGCATTCCCTATCCCCATTCATTCTCTACACTTGCAAAAAGCTTCCCGTGAGGCAAATAAGTGAAGACAGTCAAACCTGATTCCAATTAATTTACAACTTCCATATTATTACTTACAGCATAGAAAGACATTTTTTTACAAAAAAAAAAAAAAAAAAATGTTAAATATATATTAAAATAACCAGCCCTTGTATTGCTTATAGACAGCGACAATTATTCTCGTACAAATCAAAATGAAAAATATGGGAACGATTAAAAGTAATTCGTTATCATAACAATAAGGCCCAGTATTGTGTAAATATGAATCCATAATTAATTGTTTATAAAAGGAATAATCAGAATTAAAACTCTTATTATCATAGAGATTTCCACATCAAAGTTGGACAAGAGGTATAAATAATTCAACAAGAAGCCGCATCTCTACTGGGCTCGGCAGCAGGGCCTCCCTCCCAGGTGAGGGGTGAGTGGATGTATGATCGATTTTTTTTTCTTTCTGGGGGGTGGCTCGTGAATGTTTTAACATTAACCATCCATCGTAGGGTGGGGGCGGAAGTCATTGATATGCCCGAATCCTGAAGGAGGCGAAAAGTCAACAGCGCCACGTGGCAAATACCAACATGGGTAAGTTTGCCCTCGGAATAAGCTGTCTGTTCTCATAACCTTTGAACCTGTTACCGGCCCACCCCTTGCTGAATCACTCCCATTGGCTAGAGTTATTCCTATTTATTTTCCCTAGATACAATACCCTACACTTATTTGGCTTCTATATTAAGGTATATTAGGACAAATAACCTACGAGTATATTCAAATTAAACAATGATTACAATCATGATGATAATTGTGGTAATGAAATCACACATTTCATTATTAATTTGAATTTCACCGGCTGAGGTAGAAGGTTATTTTTTTAGCTCCCTGTACGATTCAAATTAATCAATGATTTTTCTGGGACATTAGTCCCTTTAAAGGAACACAGAAAAATAAATAAGCAAAAGCACATCCGGTTATTTACAACACAAATAGAATACACCTAAAAAATGTGAGTACCAGTAGTAAAAAAAAATTAAATTTACTCGCAAAAAAGGAACGATTAAAAAAAAAAAACATGAAATATACTCAAATAAGTTACTTCGCCCGAATTTTTTTTTTGTTTTTTTGTTGTTGTTTTTTTAAACCAAATTCTCTAGAGAAAATCAAGCTGCTCACCTAGGCAAAAGTTTAACTTATCTTATCTGAGCTTACTTAAGACAACCTTAAAATATGGTCATTTAAAGTTTTCACACACACACATGCACTCATGCTCGCGTAAACACACATACACATACTTGTATATTTATCAGTGTTCCCTATCAGAGGTTTAGAACTTAGCACTTTTTGAAGGAATTGTTGTTGTATCAACATTTTGACCAAATCCCAACTATTTCTATAAGCAGGTATCAAAGAATGTGTCTAGTTGAGTCGACCGTTAGTGTGTTGACCGTTTCTGCTCATTGTCCTAAATGTCCCTCTCAAATAGAGCATAGGGATTACTTATTTTATGCTTATGCCCTCAATGAGAAAAAAAAAAAAGGATCGTTCTCAGGCATAATTTTTTTCCGGTGTTTACAGATAAATTTACTTTGGAAAAACGTATGTTTGTGAGCGATTATTAATATAGGAGAGAAAGAAGGGCTTGTGAGACTTCATATAAGCTAGGGGAATGAAGTGCGAAGGGAATAGGGAGGGGGCAGTGACTAGCAGAGTCTGTGGGGGAGGGTGGAGATGAGATAGCAATTTCTTCTTCCCAGCTCTTTCTATTAATAAAGGGTGACTTGGGGGAGAGGGGTTGAGATCGGGGAAGATATCCTTGTGATTAGCTTACAAATTGAATTCTCAGAGGAATGAGTGAAGCTAGCGGGAGGCCAGGCCTCTATGAATTAGTAATAGACTGAGGGATGGAAGGGGATGAAGTATGCAATTTGCACTTATAGGTGGCCGTCATAGTAAGTGGGTGGATTGCAAGGGAGAGTGCATCAGCTTAGGCCAATGTGTTCTACGAATCTGTCTTTTCTACATCATTTTTGGTAATTTTGGAAATTTTTGGTATATAAATAGTGTTATAGTTCTATATTATAATCGCTGTTAGATATTTTTGAATTTAATAAATTCCTAATTTTAAATAAAAATTTAGAACATTATAATAAATAAAATTAAATTATAGGGGCACACGATTTCAGTGGTTAGGATACCTAAATCATGAGAAAAAAGTCCCAGATTTAATGCTCACAGTATACAGATGATATTTCCTATAATTCTGCTATACAATTAAGGTAATGTCATCTTGGAACACCAAGCCCTAATTGGGTACCATTTTTCATTGATTGGAAATGAATCAGGAGGCCAGGACGGTGTTGATCATACACCTTTTATAATGTGTCTTGAGTCGAGAAGAAACACACTCACGTTTCCCCATAGAGACCTATGACCTGTTTCGGGACTAGTTAAAAAAAAAAAAATCATTTCAGTTATAAAACTTTTTTATTTAATTCAATTTCAATGGAATTCTATCAACCTATAGGAATTTATATTTGTAGTTTATTTTTGAAGTACGTGTGGAAAAATATGTATTTAGTATGGGGACTATTAGACTTGATTCATTATTTGTGTTCAAAAATAATATAATTAATTATTATATCTTGTCTAATGAAAACTCATCTTCTACCGGCTGCAGCTTTTGCTATTTCTATTTATTTATCTCCTAGATTGATCACATCATATCTCCTACCCGACAATGTCGTCCTCTGCCGGAAATACTTTCGTTAAAATATCCGGAGAGCTTCGGAAGCTGTCCAGTGGTTGGAAGCGGTACCCAGGACTAAGTTCCTTCTTTTTTGAAAGTGTTAGCCTTTCTTTCAACCAATTAGGGTCATGAGGAGAGAATGGGATGGAAACCTGTCTATCTAGAGGTATCCTTGGCTCATAAAAAGCATAAATTTATCGCAGGGTGGGATTTGGACCCGAACGGATCCCATTGACTATCCCGGCACCCTGACTTCTTAAACATTATCGTAAAATGATTTCGAATTTCTTTATGAATGCACAAAAGAAAAACAGAGGGCTTAAGACACGGCTTAAGCTTCTCCGCTTTAGAAAGCTTTAAGAAAAAAGAAGAAGTTTAGAAGCTATAGAGGTTTAGACCTGCGAAGAGGGTAAGACTAATGAGTGGGTGATGGGGATCGCTAGTCTGCTCGGGTAGACACTCCTCGAGGGTTTGGGACGGGAACTCTCGTTAGTGTGTTCTGATTGACACCTATTCCTGGGGTAGACCTTCCCACTGCCCAATGCCAGACCCAAACAATGTAATGTCCATTATCTCCCATTTCTCTCAGCTCTTCTTTTTGCCCAGAGTCTGAACAGCTCACTTCTATTCCTAAATTTAGCCACTTCTCTACATTTCCATCCGACGTTCCATTATATCATTATTTTTGTAAGATTTCTTTCACGAGATGACTCTTTTTCAAACAATAAATGCAAGGAAATAGAATACAAAATCTAACTGTCGCAGCCAGGACACGAACCTGGATATCCTGCTGTCCGGACCTACATGCTAGTCAGTTGCATCACCAAGACTGTTTAAATCTTGTTTAAGATTTTTTATTCTTTTCCCTTGCATTTATTGTTTAAAATAATGTGGGATTAAGTACCACAACAAAAATTATATTTATAAAAAACTCTTTGTCAGTTTTCTGCGGACAGGTATTGGGCTGTAATTAATGATATCTTCAATAATTTTTTTTTTTTACATTCGAAAATATACAAATATATTTTTTAAATGGAGAATTGTAAATTTACCTATCATCTTGATGCGAAAGGTCATCAATTCTTATTAGATTTTCTTCCAAATGATTTTAATTGGGATTACCAGATTCTTCGTAATAAAAATGGTCAGGTAAGTTTGATACAAAAGTTATAGCTTAAATTAATTATTTGTTTTAATTATGGGTAGGGTAGTACACAGTAATCTGTTAGCTCACAGTGCACTATTAATTTTTCTTTTTGTTCTTCTGTTTTTAATGACTCATCAAAAGATTGCTCATGTGTTCCCACCCAGCTCTAATTGGGTACCATTTTTTATTGAATAGAAAAAATCAGACGACCGGAAGAGTTTTCTGACCATAAACCATAACTAGTGTGACATGGATCGAGAATAATCACATCCTTGACATTTTTTCCCCCTGGTTCTCTATGAACCGTTGCAGAACTAGGAAATTTGTTTTTGATTTGAAGTTGTTTGATGCTTTCGTAATGTTATAGTTGAGATTGGCGTATATTCTTCTTAATTTACAAGTTATATAAAAATTGCATGAAGATATTGCAGAATACACTAATAACGTTCTAGACACATTCTAGCTATTGAAAAATTAACAATACATATTAATAAATGAGCCACCATAATGACCGCGGCTAAGAATATTAAAGACTACGATGTAGTAATATGTTGAGTGGAAACCATGGAATAACCATACAATCAAGACTATTGTTTAAGAAAAAAATTTCGTAACAACAATAAAGAAAACTCTAATGAATATTAGCCCATAAAACACTTTCATTCTTATCTGTGCCGCCATGCAGTTTGAATACGATGTAATGCAGTGACATCAGTGACTTGTGATGGATGTAATCACTATATTTACATTTTTTCTCTCACAATTGAAATTGTTTTTGTTTTTTTAATTTTTTCAATAAAGTAAACATGTTTTAAAACGAAAGATTATTGATCATCTGGTTTGACTCCTTTACGGATCTTACTAAACTTTTGTGAGAAGGATTTTAAAAAACAAATATTGGCATTAAAATATATTCAAATCCGGCATTAGTGCATCCAAGTAATCCTTTATTACCTTCGATGTCTTAGAATAAACGAGTGATAATTAATTTAGGCGCAATTTTCTCCTTGAACGTCACATTATTCTCATACATTAACACTTGGAAAAAGGTGACTGGGGATAGGAGGTGTGACAGATGCGTTTTGAGTTGGTAGGAACATTGTATCCTATCCCCACAACATTATTCTCCCTGGAGAGGTCGGAAGTAACTCCTCTATACCCGGAGCGTAATGCATGTTTATGGAGGGAGCCGAGGGCCTACATTTATCCCGATCCCACCGAGTTTATAGTTGGGCGTTAGGACTCTGAGAACAATAACTGTTCAGCGGGCCCAATTACCTCCTCTCGTTCCGAACGACCTCCAGCCCAGAATCGCCTTTGTATGTTTCATTGATTCCTTCTTGTTTTCCAGACGGCCTCCTTCGCTAAATATTACTCCGGGATCACTGCCTCCTCTTGCCTGCTCCTTTTGTCCCATTCCATGGGTATAATGGTATTTCTTCCGGGACAATCTGTAGTATCATTTTATATGTCCAATTCGAGCGCTAGGATTTCAGAAACACTGGTTTTGACTGGTGTTACCCCCAACATTGGAATCATACATTATTGCTTACTAGTGATTGTCTGCTAAAAATACGGGACATTCCAGATTCATATATGCTAGGACTAATTTCATATAAAGCCCATTTACCATATTACCGTCGTAGTTAATAAATAAGCAATTGCCTAAAGAAAAATTCATTTAATAAATAAATCAGTTGAAATTTGAAACTAATGTATGAAAATAGGTTTTACGAGCATAACATCAGTTCGAGTAGTATGTCTGTTACTGATAAAAGTTGTCAGAATAAATTGAAGAATTTTTTCATATATTCAAGGATGTATATGTTAAGCGAATTTCTTGGATCATTTATAAAAACAAGAAAAGTAGACTTGCATTTCTTTCTACTTTGAATATTAATATGAATATTAAAGTAAGATAGTAATAGTGAAACATATATTTATAAATTTATATTATAAATT
>KZ807429.1:348143-384953 GCA_000696205.2 Oncopeltus fasciatus
ATTCTAAAAAATAATTAATAAAGAAAAGATTACAAACATAAGAAGTTAGCTTCAATAATTGTTATTTTAATGCTGAAATAATAAATTTAAATTTGTATATAAATAAATAAATATATTTATTATAAATATATAAAAAAATCAATAATATATGCATACATATATATATGTATATTATAGCTTTATTTTGGAGCACATTGTTAGCTTTTTCGTCGCGTCAAAACGCATTGTAAGATAAACAACAGATAGTGTCGCTCCATTTTAGGTTTGTATTAATTTATACAAAACCCTTTAAAAAAGTTGGACTATATAGACCAACGTTTTCATTAAAAAAATGTTTTTTTGATAATAAACAAATTACCATATTTTGTATAGGTAATCCTGGTTCCATACAGTTCTTTAAATTGTTTTTAACCTTTATTAACCGTAATTTTCATTTTTATGCGATTTAACTATATTCATATCATAAATGTGATTAAATAAAATTTCTATAAATCAGCAAAATTGATTTATTAGAAGCAGGGTTTACCTGGAACCTAATGTTTGATAAAGAGCATTTCCTAACGATGCATATACAGCTATGAAATAATTGTTTTGACATCTTATTAATTTAAAAACTTTTATGTAGAGTTGAGGTTTAATTGAAAATAGGTGATTTATGTCTATATGTTTGGTTAGTTGTCAACGATACTTCCTTTCTAAGATCTTTCCAAATTACCTAAACTTGATATGTACGTTAATTTAAACCCAACATACTTTGTTCTAGCCTTAACACTAAGAAGGTTTACATGTATAAATATATGATATATGATATGAGAATCGTTATAGTCAGGATGGCTCGATTCAGTTATGAATCTATAGAGTATTTTAGAGTGAAGTACAAAAAAACGCTGACAGCATTGAGTTCTACTCTCCTTATTCCTTCTTTAAACAAAAGTTATGATATTTACTTACATTTGAAAGCGGTATTTTCCAAAATTCTCCAATTAGACAATCGATCTATCTTAAAAAAAGCACTTGCCAACAATATATAGTTCAAACTAGCGTGGTTTTAACATTTCAAACCTTGTTTTCGCGAGGAACAATATCTCGTTCATTTAAGAATAGTGTCAACAAGAAAAACTTTTTTTTTTTTTTAATATGGCGCTTTGAGCAATCCAAGTGGCATAATTTCATCTTAAGTACCCAACGAGGGGTTTCTAAAAGCATGATTTAATAGTTCTCATCGCAAATATTTAAGCTAATTGACCAACGGAATGTTTTCGTGCGGTACAATACATGCATTCGGCTGTGAAGGCCTCATTCCCAAGCCTTGTCTTGACGAAGATAACAGCTAGGAGGAGTAGAGTGAGGGTGGAGGCTTAATCTACTAAAAGGGTGGCCCGCTATATAGAGGGTGAAGAAGAAGTCTTCATTGAGGAAAGGGAGAAGAGGTCAGGGAGAAAAGAGGCTCGAGAGACAGAGCAGGTAAAGCAAACGGACGAAAGCAAGGTGAAGCAAGACAGAGAATAAAGAAGCAGAAACAAATTGTTATTCACTGAAAAATCTCGTCATATGTAACCAAGCATTCTTCCCATATGTTATGTATGAGGTATCTATTGTTTGAAAAAATATGTTCATAAATAAATAAATAAATAAATAAATGATTGTATAAAACTATGATACATATATTTTACAAAGAAATCTATAAATTTCTTGCGGTTTACTGAGGTGAANTATATATGCAATAGAATATATTATTACATAGAAACTAAATTGATTAATTGTACATGCATTATTTAAACCTTTTGTGCAGATATCTATAATTTGTGTTGTTTTTTTTTCCCCCGGAGAATTACCTATATTTTACTGAATTCATTTCAAAATGTAACACCATGAATGATGATTATTATTTATGTTAAAATATGAGAAATCGAAATTGAAGTTTCGATAATCCTTGAATTATTTTATTACTGCATACGATGGAACAAGCATTTGGATTCTAGAAAATTAACTGACTTCCTTAATTGAAAGGTCGTTAATTTTGGTTTATGAAAAAAATTAATGAACATGATATTTTTCAAATATCATTTTCAAACGTTTATTCTCTCTTGACTTATTTTATTAAATAGAGAAAAATAATTAAGAATGTATATCACCAATAATGATTATTATTGTGATTATTGTCTTCCTCCTAAGACCAGCTTGAGACAGGAAGCAACTATTGCTTTACAATTTAACCTTCAGTAAATATAGTTTTTTATTACTTTTTAAATTTTCTTCTTTCTTTTTTCTCCCTCATTTATTCCTCAGACATTCGAGATCCATACTGATTTCCTAGACTATACTGGTGCCTCCAGAATTTTATTTGCTAGGAGCATCATTCTCTACAAACATTTTCATAGAGGAAAACGTGTACAAAGTAATATAAAATATCATGAGTTTCACATTCATTATTATTATAATATATATATAGGGAATTTCCATTGGAACATAATCATCTCCAGCTTCTATTGCATATCGAGGTTTTAGTAGTACACAAGGACTGCTGAAAGTGAAGATGCGGGAATTTCCATTGGAACATAATCATCTCCAGCTTCTATTGCATATCGAGGTTTTAGTAGTACACAAGGACTGCTGNTATCTAATTACAAATTGTTTTTATTCAACAGAATGTTATAAATTAATAAAAGTTTAAAAAAAATTCTAATACAGATAATTTGCCTATTCACGTTAAAACTAAGTTTAAATTAAAATTAAAAAATAGGTAGGCCTTTTCACGTAGGCTTTCACTGTCTCCAGAAATATTCATCGAGTTTTCTTCTGGGCTTGTTCTTCTAATACTCATTCTTTATTCAGCCCTGAAGAAGCCATCACAGGAGGCATGAAAACTCGGCAAAAAGTTTTTAGTGTGATTAATATAAATAATTTCATATGTCAAAATCATATATTGTTATTTTATTTACATGGGAAGCCTACATAAACATAAACCAACGGACAAATACATACTTACTAATAAATACAGAAAAATAAATTTTTATGAACTATATAGATGTGTGTACTAACTCAGTTGTACTTTTCCCTTTCTTAAGTTTCTCATTTAGTTAATGATTATGACAAATAGCAATTATGTCACGGAGGAAGATTCGATGTTGATATTGATACATTTTTATTCTCTTATTTAGTTTTATCCAAAATTATAATCAATATATGAAGTCTCACATTATTATGAGAGCATTGACATGTGTAAATTTTGAAAGTATAAATAAATAAATAGAAAAAGGGTTAGATTTGTGAAATTACAGAAATCATAATTAAGTGGGCCAGTATAGATGGTGTATAGATATGATGTATATATGTATAGAGATGTACTTTATTTATTGCATGTTGAGTAGCATTTATATTGTGATGCCACTCAACATGCAATTAATTGTTTAGTGAGGCATTATGGACCCTCTTTATCGACAGGTGACCTAAATAATTTAGAGGCCTAAATAATTATACAGATAGGGTGCTTTTGTAGTAGAAGTGAGACTTGTAGATTTTGATTATTGACGAGGGAGGTAGATGAAAAGACAAGCTAATTTACATTTTATACAAAGAAAAGTCTGATATGATGAAAAGCCTGAAAAAATATGATGAGGGTAGAGATCAGGTAATCTGACGTAAGTGCGGTGTCATGTATTAAATTTTTGGGAACATGACCCCTTACGTTCATAAATTTATTTCAATAGTTATTTTCAAATTTGGTATTAAGTAAGACACACACACACATACACACAAAAAGTCATGGTGAAGGAATTACTATTTGGCAACTACTGAATAGGTAGCATGTTATTGTTATTTTCTTTTTTATAAATGGGTTTAATAAAGATTTAATAACAAATGATCATTGTGGATAAATCTATATCATATTTATGCATGATTGTATGAGTATGAGTAATGACCCTTATGTTTGTTGTTAGGTTCATAAGATATGAGTAAAAATTATTTATGTTTTATTATTGTAGAAATATTTCTATTGCAAACTTAAATATCCTTACTACGCTGTGAGCATCTCTTTCACATTTAGATAACCTCATAATGGCAATTGTATAATCATTAGAGATAGATAGATTCCTGTGTTACTAAAAGTCAAAAAAGATTTTTGGTACATGAGTAGTGATGAAGAATGATTTATGCTTTAATTTTTTTTTTTAAATATTTCTATTGCGATATTTTGTATTCTAATTACGCGGTGGGGTTATTTTTAACCATAGGCCAGCCTCATTAATTTTAATTGTATTAGCATCAATGATGGGTCGGAGGAGGCATACCTCAAGCAAAATTTGGTTCATAAACAGAGGCGAAAATCAATAAAAGTTTTAATTATATAAATATATTTGAGGTCGACCATGAATATCCTTTTAAAGTAAATAAACATCTATCTAACGTTAAGAGTACCTAATGGATGAAGAACACAGATACTATGAATTTTGGTTGTATAAGATTACATTTATCATAAATGAAGAAAATGAAAAAATAAATCTCTTAATTGTAACGAGACAAATATTTCTAAACAAGGTTTAAATAAAAAAAAATTCTAGCAATTGAATTTTAATGAAGAAGATTATATTTAATTTTTTAATATAATATATGCAGACTAATAATATTCTAATCACTATTCTATAACTAAATATTTAGAAAGCATTACCAAAATAGTTAGATTTTATGCCTTTAAAGAAAGATTTTATTTTTAGAATGAATGAAACTACAAGTCAGTTGCAGTTAATTTTAGTTGAAGCCGCAATGCATTTATGCAATGACAGCTATTGTACTTGATACTTGAATCACACGTAATATTTGTTTGATAAGTTTACTGTACAATGTAGCATAGTCAAATGGTTCGTGGAAAAAGCCTGAATTGCCTACAAAGAGTCTGAATAATGTTACAAAAGGCCTATTTGGAGGTCTATAGAGAAGGTTTCAATTGCCTTATTCCACTACGCTCTTCCACCAATTATATTATTAAAAAGTGTAAATTGCCTAGCAAAGAGTGAGATATAGGATGTCTAGTGCTTCCGCCTCATTCCAATAAATAAATTGATATAAGTATAGTGCTTTCAGTGGAATACTGGCGTGAAAGTTTGATTACCAATTTGGATAGACCATTGCTCTCTCATAACGCCTATATAATATAATATAATGAGTATATCTTTCACTTACCAACATTTCAGTGTTTCTCATGAATCATACAGCCTAGGATTGACATTCTTGACTGACATGGCTTGATTAGAGATGAAATCACACTGAAGAGTACCTAAGAAAGAATCACAAGATATTTGGCCACTAAGGGTCATATCTACAGTTAAAAGTTTGGAGAAAGAAAGAAAAGGATGGTTCTGATGAAAAACATCTGGCCCTAGTTGTTTTATTTCCCCACATCTATTGCTAGTGGTCATTAGCGCAATTTATTCTTTGGGAAACTATTAATAATGCATTCTACGATAATGATTAGAGGCAAATTGATTAACTACCTACAAATATATTTTTAAAATTCACATATAAATCTTACAACTTATAGATTTTATTATTAGTTCCAGATGGCACCGGATAGGTTGATAAAAAATATCAGTATGGGAACTTTATTCCATAATATTTAGTTTTCTAAGCTCCGCCAAAATTATATTTGTATATAGATATACATATTTTTTTATTCTTACTTTGTTTTGTCATTGATATAAGTACAGTATCAACTAAGTACAGTATCGTTTTTCCCTGGCAAATTTTAACCAAAAGTATCCAGTGACAGGGGACACTCTTAGTTTAAAATATCTATAAAAATGATTTAACTAAGTTTTAAGGGGTAGGGGGTGGTTATTTGTGACTGAGGAGATTATGGATATAAATACGGCTGTTAGAATTCCGATATCACTGATGGGACCCGGAGGAAATCAGATTCCGCCGCAATTTCTGCCCCTCTCTTCACCTCCCCTCACTCCTTGAGCCCACCCTTAACGGCCTACCCCCTCCATCCTACTACCACCAGGACACCAAGCCTCCCTACATATCTACGGTAATTGTTCATCTTGGAACCCCTTATCCTCTTGCACACAATCTACTTTCTCTCTCCTCCCTTCCATGGGCGAGACATCCGCGAAACTTGTCCTGGAACATCGACCTTAACTTCTGGTAACTTAGCTTTCGGATTATCTCGTATAAGAGGTTTCCGGATGGCCGACAGCTATGAAGGGTGAGAAGGGTCGAGGAATTGGATAGATCTTTGAATAAATTGGGTGTTTAATAAATAACTAGTAAGAGTGCATAAACCATTATGTTTCCTAATAAGGTTTGTGTTGCAACAATGGAGAAAAATACATTCTTAATAAAATAATTTATAAACCAACATATAACCTAATATTTCTCAAGTCTCTGAGAAACCTAAAATCCTAGTATAAGAACCATATAAACCAATCTGGATTTTTGGTAGGTCAAAGATACACCATAAAATAACCAGAGAGGTGACCAGGATTGGCTATAAGATGCATTTATGACATTATATATGTTTCTATGTTAAATTTATCGCATTTGCGTTATGAATATGGACGTAAATTCATTTACGCCTGAATTTCTTATAGTAGACCATAATTTTTTTTTAAAGTTTTGAGTGACCAACAAATAATTTAACCAAATTCAGTTCCGCAACATCTCGTAAAGGCCCAAAGGTGGAAACACGTTTTAAGGGAAGAGGTATTTAGACAGTACAGAATATTCTGGGTCACGACAAACAGTACCATAGAAAGAAAAAAAACTACCTACTGGGAGTATTGAACCTGGTACATTTGGCTAACAAACCATTTAAAAGACCTTTTTAAGATCCTTCACGTTTATACTATTGACTTAAAGTGTTATTGATGTGTGAATTCAACAATTATAACAGTATTGTTGTTAACAATAATAATAATTTTGCAATAATATTGCTGACAAACATGAACAATAACTATAGACTACACCAATAGGTTCTTAGGACTTAAGTGGTAATTGAATGAGACGAGTAACACTATTGTTAATGTAAGATTTTATTTTTGCCATTTATTAGTAAGGAAATTAGCGATTTAAATTAGGACTAATAGTCTATTTGCGAATTCATTTTTTATTAGCCTTAGTGATCTTACTATTAGTACTTATTGCTCTCTCCGACTTGTATGTTCCAATAAGTTATTTACTCTTATGTACATCTTTAATGAAGCATGGAAAATATGGTAAGTTTGCACATCTCCTGCATCACGGACTTTCGCTCTCATTAATTAAACTTCAGTAGTGGTGAATGTTGCCAATTTTAACTGTGTGAATACGTTTGTTTTAAACTCCGACCGAAAAGTTTATTCGCAGCATTGACAGTTCAATTTTTTTTTGTAACTAAAAAAGCTTATCATATGAGTGAAAAGTACTTTGGGGTGGCTTAGTCCACAAGATGTGGTGGGGGGATGGGGGAGTGTCCCCCCTTTTTCTGACAGCCTTCTACTTGTCTCTTGCTTCTACCCTTCACTCAACTTATCAGGGACTTTATATTTCTCGAGAAATAACTCAAGGACTTATTTTCTAGTTTGCCTGTATGCTATGGGCTTCATTCATATTTCTGTATAAAATGTTTTTCAGCAATTTAAATTTATACTTTTAAATTTACCTTCCAAATCCATAAATGTAGATTTATTGAATTTCTTTTTCTCGAATCATTCTTAAATTATTCTTTATCCCATAAAAGAAACACAAACTACACCTTTCCTACACATGCTAGATAATATCTCACTTAACGCATGATAAGTGGATCTATACTCAGGATTTTAACCATATTCAAGTGTAAAATCACGCCTAGAGTCTCATTTGTGTATAGTAATAATAAGTATACATGGGTGATCTTTGCTAAGGCTCTAATATAAATTAAACTTGCAGGTTATATAAAGTGTATTGAATATAAGGAAGACGATCATATTACAACGAATTATTTTATTATTATAGAAATAGCAGAAACTTCATACCAATTACCATAAATACTAAATACCAAACATATTTTTGTTTTACATTACTGAACTAGGGCATTACTTAAGTAAAAAAAAAAAAAGTTATTGGAGTAGGTTACTATAATTTCCATTAAATGGGACCGGACATTTCCGTAAGTCAAAATAAGTCCTTAACTTTTTTTTATTATAATATAACGGAAAGGGATAAAAAGCGAATTTCTTTGATTGGCCTATTTCAGATCAGTACCAGCCTGACCTATGAGGATACCATGGAGGACCTAGCTGCAAAGGAAACTCACCAGAATCCTTAATGTTGATCCAGTATTCTCTATTTAGAGCAGACTGAATTATACTTCAACCCTATATTAAACACCAACTTCTATCCCCTCAAGAAAGAGAATGGAAACGCCCTTCTACATCTTAAGAAATAAAATAAAGATATTTATATAAATAAGTGAGGGAAAAAAGAGAAGCCACCATTTGTTCAATGCATACATTTTAATAGATTGCAGTCGCTTGAATATTAATTGTTGTTTAAACATTTTAAAAGTTTCGTGAAATAATATCAATTTGACTCTCGTAGGTTTTTTTATACATGTAAAAGTCACGGAGAAGCTGAAATAATTTGAAATGAGGTAATATTCAAATACCTAAATTTTAAAATTATTTTATCTTAATAATAATGATGGAAAATAAGTTTAATGAATAACATAACTGAAAATATGACCTTTGAAATCATGTTCTATAAAATTATCATGAATGGTTAGGTACTGCATCAAAACTAACAAGATATATTTTTTCTATAATAATAATAAAAAAAATACAACTTTTTAGCTTTAATATCATTATTAGATGATAAATAAATGTACAGATATTTATTTTTAGAGGCATAAAAACAAAACAAAAAAAAACGCTAATGCGGGTCTTTAAGAAAATAAATGATCTGTGTCCATTATATAGTGCAGAAGTGACGTTAGCGAGCTGGGGAGACAATGGTGGCTGTAGGAGCATTGCCAACCTCTTGCAGACAGCCGGCTGAGCAATTATATACCACAGAAATATATCTAATCCCTATTTATAGGGGTGTGGACGTCAGAGCGGCACCCCTTCCTTCGTCTTCTTCTTCTGCTTTTCCCATACTCGCTTGAATAATAAGATCAGATCAGATATTGCTTTCAATTGGCCAGAAACCCAGAGAGTGACAACAATCACCGTTGTTATTTTTCTTAGGGAGTAATGCTATTCACGTCGCTTTCAAAGTCATAACTTCCTTAGATCTGCACCGATCTCAGGATCTATTTCGTAGGGGAAGCTAAAAATTGCATACACCTATCTCACTCACAGAAGGGTGCTACGAAAGACCTACTCCAGGGTAGGTTGATAACTACTATTACTCGCAGCCTTACGTCTCCAATGTTGTGCACCAATGGTCCTGAGGTATTCATCTACACCCTTGAGCCACTTTAATCCCGGCCTTTCAGGTTAAATTAAGGTCATTTCAGGCTCACTATAGAGCATTCTTCGAGGATGCCTCTCTGAACCCATTCTCCCTACAGGCCCTATACGTCATCACCTTTTTTGGGACCAGATATTGGGCGGAGAATCTTCCTTTCATAAGGCGTCTGATAGCATTCCTAGCATTCCTCCCTAACCGAGAGTAATAGTTGGTCGAAATACTGCCATGTAAATAGAAAGTTTAGCCTTCCTTTATATTCCTTTTAAGTTAGGTATTTTATGGGTTCCATCTAAATCAAAATTCCCTGATGGTACTCGGTAAACTTAAAACATACTGAAATTCGTAGCAATGAAGAAAAACCCATTGACTTGAATTGAACTCGATCTAATCCGATGCAACTCGATCTAGAAGCTTTCATTTGGAAAGTATTTCCTAATTTATTCGCAAAATCGACTTGCTGAATAACATTCTTTCAGGGATCCAGCAAATTCCGTCGTTGTCGATGCTGGTTGAGCCAATCTGTCTGTCTGGGCGCCAGGGTAGTTCAGGAAGTCCGTTCGGGTCTCGCTCCTGGCGCTGCGGGCATGAATCCCGCCCAGGGCAATCTTTTATTTATAAATGGAAGCTTGTCCTGAGCCATGAGTGTTTATAATGGAGTGGCAACCTGTAGTTAGCCACACACTCCATGACCCTATGTGGTTGGAAGGGAGGCTAACACTCACAGAAAAGAAGTCTGTCTCTTCCTAGTTCTTCCTAATAATTCGAATAGCTATTTCAAGTATCATATATATATATTTTTTTTGTTACTAAAAAAGCTTATCATATGAGTGAAAAGTACTTTGGGGTGGCTTAGTCCACAAGATGTGGTGGGGGGATGGGGGAGTGTCCCCCCTTTTTCTGACAGCCTTCTACTTGTCTCTTGCTTCTACCCTTCACTCAACTTATCAGGGACTTTATATTTCTCGAGAAATAACTCAAGGACTTATTTTCTAGTTTGCCTGTATGCTATGGGCTTCATTCATATTTCTGTATAAAATGTTNAGAGAGAGAGAGAGAGAGAGAGAGAGAGAGAGAGAGAGAGAGAGAGAGAGAGTATATAAAAACATCATTAACTGGTTGGCTAAATATATAAAATCAATTTTAAAATTCGTCATAAGGTCAAAAGGAAGATTATTGAAATTTTTGTGAGTCGAGACTGTGAGGAGAATGATTATTGGCATAGAGATTTAAAAAAAATATATTCAATAAATATGAGATAGATATGGACTTACCTGATGGAAAGCCTCATGTACTGGGGCTTTACTGAAATTTTTTCTCGTAACCAAGGCAAGAATAAATAGATGAATGAAAGATAAGATTAATTAATTGTACGAATCCCACCGTGATAAAAAACTTAGTCATGACTTACAGGGAAGACATTATATTACTGAGGAAACACCCCCGGCCCCTCTTGGTCAATATATGAGGCTGTGATCTTCATTGTGTGATCTGTGAGGAGTAGGACTCGTATCCCTTCCTGGCAAAATGTCCAATATTGGCTGAATTTAGAACCAGATAGTTTGGGGACAGTGTACTCATTTTAATAAACACTGGATATTTTGAATGAATGAGATTGGGTAACTCTATTCAATTTTGTACTTTAATGGGTATATATATCAACTAGTTTAAGAGTTCAAGAGTTTAATTATTAAAGATGTGATCATCATTACACCCAATAAAACATACATAGAGAATTTACTTTAATGGTTAATATAAATTTTGAAAATTTAAAAAATCAATTTGTATTTAATTAACTATTATGTTTCAATATATTATAAAGCTCACTTGAAAAGTATTTATATTTTATATATTATGCACTATACCTAATATCATGCTTTAAATTTTTGAGAATTTTACATTTGTATAAATATGTTAGCAAAAATGGTGTATATACGAAATATATATCATGTTATAACCTTAATCTTTCTTTGTATGTCACCTCATTTTATATGTTAAATGAACTCTATATTCCTTTTGATGAAATTTGTGACTTGTATGTTGTCTAACATATGCCCTAGATTGAAAATTAGAATAAAAAAGGGAAACAAGAGCACTCGATATTCAAAAAAAATAAATCACACTGATGTAATGACAGGGTTTGATTAATAGTTATAAGAAATTTTGATAAAATGGACGATGGCATTTCATTTTTTTAATATGCCATATGCACCCTATAGTATTTGCCTATTTTACGCCTGGTTTATTACAAAGAACAGATTTAATGCCGAAAAATGACATGCGGGAACGCCTCAGTGTGCCAACTATTTAACATTCTGAATGGCTACTTCTTAGCAATGGTATATTTAAAAAGTATGTAAGAATACAAATTGTGTAGAAAAAAACCCTAAAAAAACCTGTTTTATGCAGACGGTTAGAATGCTATGTTGGATTATGTAGCCTAATACTTTGTACTTAATGCTCCCACTTTCATATCCATAATTATACGTTATTATTTTGTTTCCTTGCGTCTGAAGTGTGAAGAGATTGTCGAAAGTAATCAAAACAATTCTTGTATGTGTGCAGGGCACTTGGGAAGCAGAAGTTATGAAGCGAGATGTCTGATGGGAAGGAGAGCTTCGGGTCCAAGTCAAGGGCCCCGTCCCAGGGCTATGCCAACAATGCACCTCTCGATACACGTGCCAAGATCTAGCCGGGCGATAGCCTTCATCTCTCGCCCTTCATCTCTCGCCCTCCCTCCAGCCCCTCTGATAGAGCTCGCTAATAAAATTCCCTGCCTAAAACGGACCGGATTAAGTCCTGCTGTGGCAGCACGGGCTTGAGAGGGTAACTCCAGTGGGTTCGCTGAACCCCCCATGTAAGTCCCTAAGAACGGCCATACTCATTTCACTGAAGCCTCTGTGGGCCTTTAAAGAGATCTTACATAAACTCGAATTACAAAGAAAATAAATTTCCTGAGAAGTTAAGGAAGAGAAACATCATTCAAAAATTCAAATAGGAATAAACATATCATTTAATGTTCTTATTAAATAATTAAGATAACATATTTATTTACGTTCGGAGGATTATGCCCGTATAATCCAAAAATGACTGAGCTGGTGGCACATGATAACCTGTGAAATACAGACGGAACCTTATTTAAAACGTGATTAGTTAAATTTTTTTTTTTTAATTATACAAATACTATTTAAAGACTTATTCAGCCTTTAAACTTATGTATTATGAGAATTCAAGTTTATTTTTGCTCTTATTGAGGTGAGTGGTAAGTACATTCATATTATTGCTATTCCTTGGTATTGAAATTATAGTGTTCTATCTATTATTTGTCCATCTTTCGTAGGTTATTGGCATCATACCTGTGAAATGTCTTATATAAGTTATTAAAAAAATTATATTTTATTCAGTTAAATGAACGAAAGAAAAACATGATCCAAAATAATGCAATTTAACTATGTCAGTTTCAAAAAGTTTTCCATAACCCTAAACAATCAAAATGTTATTTCTCTTATTGAACAAGAATCTATACCTGGAATGATTTTAATGGCTGAAATAATCTATAGTGCGGAAAAAGTATATTTATTAGCAGGTGTTTTTGGATGTTGTTGAAATAGTTCAGAAAAGCAAATGGAAAAAGTACCCTATACCAAGTAGGAATTATTTTTACTGGCTTTATTCAGATGTGAATAAAATGATTTTCAAACTCAAATAGTAATATTATACCAAATATATTATGATTCTACTAATTTTTTTTCAAAAACGTGAATCTAAATTTAGGGTGATTTTCGCCGGATTTTTGCGCCAGACATTTTTTTGCGTGATACACTAAACCATATGTGACTGAAGAAGCTCCAATACACTATGATTTCCCGCGTATATGATTTAAATTTATGATAAGTCCAAATGCAACTGTTACATAGATCTTACGAACCAAATAGTGGAGTAAAAATATGATAACTGTAGTAGGATAACCATATCCTATAAACACAGAAATAGGAAAATACAGGCAAGTCGCTTAATTATCTCAGATATTAATATTTTTCTTCATACGAGAAAATAACAGTCTGGGTGTTGAAAAGTATTAGATGTAAATTTTAAAATTTACAATAAAATGGTAAGAGCAATATGTCTTTACGTATCACGTCCTTTTTAAAGATAATATTTTTGATACTTTATTATATTAAGGTGAGTGTGAGTTTGAGTTGAGAGTCTTCATGTTTTTGAATTCTATTCTTCCCTTGGCAATCACGAGTGCGTTCGTATTAACATTCATTGATTGGGTCACTCACCTTGTGCGTGAAGGTGCAAAAAGATAAGACCGCTGCAAGGGACTGTTCCTCTAAGACTAAACTAAAAGCAATTTTTTTTTGTAGTAATCATTCAGGGAGGAAACGCTTATCTGTAGAAATTTCCTACACTTCCTACAGATAATGCAACAAAAATGAAGGGAGCTATTTTTGTCCTTCAGCAGATCGTCCACGAGGAATGGAATGCAATGTGGACCCAAGGAGACCTCAGACAATCCCATGAATGTTTCAATGGATGGTAAACTTATTTAAAAGTGACATAGAACTTAAGAGAGATACTAATAAATAGTATTTGGAAAGCCTTGTTTTTATAAATATAATTTGATTTAGTCAAGTGAATATCCTCATCTTTAAACTGTAAGATTATTTTTTTAGATCAACAACATACATCCCACACAAATATCTGTGTAAGATAGGTTCAGAAATAGATACAATTCGAATTTGATTTACTCAAGTAAATATTTAACCTTTAAGGTGTAATTTTTTTTTATTAGCACTCTTTACATCCTTTATAACAATATTTATTAGGGTTTGGAATGTATAGGTAGATAAAAATCTAATTTGATTTATTTAAATGAATATCCTCAACTCTTAAGAGTATATTTTTCCTTCTTAGATATACGTAAATAAAAATAAAGGTAGGCTCTTGTACCTCGATATAATTCAGGGATGAACCCTTGCAGGGAGGGAAATGAATCATTTCCATTGGTAAGCTCTATCCGCTGTTCGGCGCTAAGATATCTCAGCCTATAAAGCACGCTGATGCCTATGCCAGACGCATTTGTAAGCCAGGAGGAGGAAGTCTACCAAAACGGAAGGTGCGACTTGAATACAAAAACGAAATCCCTCGGAATACTAACAACGCCGGCGAGGGACAAAAAAATACTAAAGAAATAATAATGAAAAAAAAAAAAATCTTAAACTTTGAAAGGTACTAGGTGTGTGGTCCTATTAATTCTCATTTACAATCATTAGGCGTTCTAATAATGGTTCGGATAGTTTTGTGTCGACTTTCCCTTTAAAACCGTTCATGAGTATGGAGAAAGGAATTTGTGTTGTCAAGAAGGTTTTACTGCGATAAATTCTAGATTGCAGTGTATTAAGAAATAATGTATACAAAACAGCAAATTACACTAAAAAAAATATTTAAAAAATATCTGACAATAAAAACCAAATTAAATGGTATTATTTAAAAAATAATATAATAAGAACACATATAAAAAGTCTGTATACGCAGACGAAATTTAAATAATTTAAACAATGCAACAAAATTTAAAGATAAATGATACTTAAGTGAAAGGTAATTTTTGCACATTTTAGCTAAAGAATAAAAAAGTTAAAGTTGAAGAGCATTCGAGTACAAAGTGAGTTAGAACACAGTTTTTTATATGTAGAAATTTTTTTTATTATAAGGTAGCATGGGTAGCTTCATGCAATTATTGAAAGCTCAAAATTTGAGACCTAAATTGCTGAATAAAGATTGATGACTAATAAAAATATAAAAAAAAAAAAGCTTATATTATTCTATTTATCTTAAAATGAGATTACTAGTAATTTAGCATCGGTAAGTTTGAAAAAATATATATCTGTTAGAGTTATTAACACTTGATACTATCACTAATAAAAATATTTTTCTTGTTAACGAACCATTGCATTAAACATATTTAATTACATATATTTTGACATTAAAACATTTTACGAAATGCATTAATGACACCATTATCATTTTATATTTCTGATGCATGAGAAAGTGGAATTCATCCACGCCTTTCTCTATTTCTGTCTATACACCCACACAGTGGAGTAGTGTACCGAGAGCTGGGGTAGATACAATCTGCCACATCAAGCCACAAACAAGACCGGCTACATGAAACGCTGTCGCAAAGGAATCCCGCGAGGCATTCGCATGTATTTAAATGTGGAAGCGATTGACAGAGGGATGACCGATAACCATTGGATTGAGACGAATATGTCGGCAGCCCCCATATGCGGGGTCCGGCAGGAGGAATATTAATGCGGGGTTTCGCTTGTTTAAACATTTGCCCTCGGTGAGCTGGCGGCCTCCCTATTGTCGCTTCTTGACTGACAACCCTTCACCACTCACTCTCATTCATCGCCCTTAATTACTACACAAATTTTCGCTGGGGGTTTGTTTAATTACTGTACAATTTCTGTTCAAGAGGAAGGCATATTTTAGTGATCATTTCTAATCACTGTACTTTTCCCTCACCTGGTCAAATGATGTGGGGGTTACAGGCATTCATAGCTCAGAAGTTCGCTATTATTCTAGATTTTTTTACGCATTAATGATAACTATTAGATGATTTTAATTGGAGTTCGGTCAAGGTAGATCCAAAAAAAAATACAAATTAAAAAAAAAATTGTATTTTTTAAAAAGTCATCTGCCGACGTTTCAGCTTCTATTGTAAGCCATCTTCAGGGCTATCGTGAGGACCAAAGGGGACGNTTTTAATCTGTTTTGACTAAACCCCAACTAAAATCATTTAATAATGATATCCACGGACAAAAACTCTCCTTTTGATATTGATGATAATTATTCGGCAAAAATAACAATTGAATGCCTTTGACACACATTACTTAGTTCAGTATGTTTTTATGTAATATTAGAATGTGATAAAATGTTTCAACAAATTATTCACTGCATTTTGTTTTTAAAATGGTATATTTCTTATAATTATTAAGGAAATACGAAATTCTAAAGATTTCAGAGTAATTCCTGCCCATAAGTTGTATTTGAATACACTTAGGAAAACTCAAAACACTGATAAATAAAATTAATTTTTAGGTAGATAATATTAAAATAATGTAAATATTTTTCAACTCCATGAGGCACCCGTGGTGTAGTGGTTAGCGTGTATTACTCGCATGCTGAAAGTCCTGGGTTCTTATCCAGGTTTCACTAGATTTCATTCTGAACAAGTTCCGAATTTCCTCACCAGGGTGCGCTAGTAGCGATGCTAATGTAGCAATGGGAGCAAGTAAGCTCTCTCTTGAGGAAGATCCGATGTTGGCGTTGTCCTGATGAAAAAGGACGCACCCCCCCACCCCCCCCGCCAATCACCTGTCCACAAGTGGTAACTAAGGATGTAAACCCGTACAGTAATTAAAATCACATTGTAGATTATTTGTGGGTTAGGGGCTCTGGAAAAACTACCCAATAGCTTATCTGAATATATATAGAAATGTTCGAAAGTTAGGTATATCTTTGAAGTCTGGCCAAGCACACAATTATCATATGAGGCATGTATATTTAGCCAACTAAAAATTAAAAACTGCATATAAAACCAAACCTTAATCTTCAACATAATCGCATTATCATTCCCCCATTTTCTAAAATCATTTCGAGATACTTTAGATACGATATACAAATGAATTGAATTCATGTTGCATTATCAAGGGAATTATAGTATTACGTAATTAATAAAATAAATCGGCTTTCTAACTAATGTATTCCTGTTGGGACAGAGAACAAGGGATGGGCTAGAATGCTACACAATCATAATTTTAAGAGATAGCGAAAATATAAACAGTACTAAAAATGTAATTTTAAATACTAATAAATATATATTTAACTTAAAAAATATACATGTGTAATTTTTTTAATATCAGAATAAAGGTGTGGTTTTTCCCCAAAACATTTGCTTTTTACAAAAAATGATACATTTCTCTCTTGACGGGTACTAACTTATTAAACGACAATTAACAGGCTGACGAGGGCAAAGGATTCTAATTACTTTGAAGGTTAAGAGTCATGAATAATAAAATAATGCTTAAAGAAGTCGGGAAACATTGTCGAGAGCGCACTCTGTCCATCTTATTTTCTCAGTAACCTTATAAAAATGAAGAAAAATATGAGCTAGTAGCTTTGCAGTATGTTGCAGCAGAAGGTGAATACAGACGGGTTAAGTCTAAGTTGCAAACTCTGCTGGCCATGAAGAAGATTCTTAGGCGGCCAACCAAAATTCTAAAGGAAAAAAAAAAGGCCAGCCGAAGGGAGAAACCGCAACCAACGAAGGAGAGATAACTTCTTGACGATATTAAAAGTTAACACGACGACGTCAAGTTCAGTAGGGGAATAAAAGAGGCTGAAATAAAGAATTCCCCTTGTATCAGTCTTCTGTTTTCCTGCTTAATCCTGTTGGAGGAATCGAATGCTGTAACTTCCTTCGGCGACTTCAAGCGTTATTTCCACACGACAGAATATAACATAGATTTTACTAAGCTATGTATACTTATTATTTAAGGATCTTCTAAATCCGGATTTTCGGGCACGACAAAAGTACTTCTCATAAAGGAACTTAATAATGACGAAAATAAGCATTGGCTAGTGCAATTGTCAGCGTGTAGCAGGTTCCACGATGGATTCCCAGCAGCATGGCTCATATAATAAATAATGTTTAGATGCTTTTAAAGAAACTAGCAGGTGATAATTGACATTCGAAAAAGAGTACATGGAAATTCCTAAGATAGAAATTAAACAAAATATTTAATTATTATTTAGTATAGGCTTGTACGGATTACTACGAATAAAATAAAATGGAAAAGATTTCTGGAAGTGCAGTTGGGAAAGTACACGTCGTATGTGCAAGAGGACCTGATTTTACTTTTTCAATCCTTGTCTAAATTGTAGCTGTCGTTTGTAGAGCTTTTTTTCCCAGCCCACGCATTACCAAAGTAAAAAGTGATCGGAGTGAATTCGTATGTGGCCAATGAATGCCCTCCGTTGGTTGGGAGCTGACCATCCTAAGGAGTTGGGACTCCCTTTCCGTGCCGACTGGTGGGGCTCCTCCGACGAGATGTGGCACCAAAGGAACTCATTCCACACTGAGCTGCGAGGAGGAAAGTGGCGTTCGTGACACGCCACTATTACGGCTGATTTGCTTGTTTAGCAGAATTCTTCTTGGAATAAACATAACACTGCTCGGACACGGTTTCCTTGTTTTCTAGCGCCTTTTCAATTTCTCCACCCGGCTACCTACCTTTAGGGGTAGGTATAACTGAGTAGGTCGAAATCCATGATTTTCCACTCGCAGTGTACTCCTTTGAATTTCCTACCTCAGGACATGTGTTAAACTAGGCAAGTTTCAGGAAACCTCGTAATCAGAAGTATAATGTAAAAAAAAAAAAAAAAAAAAAAAAAAAAAATTAATGATTACCTTACAAGTACTTGATAATAATAATACTTCATTTAAAATATTGCTTACACTACCAAATTAGGGCTTCGACTAAATCTCTTTCAGTCATTCGACGTTTTCTCAATACGATATCCTGTATTTTCCCGCCATTTCTGGTGTTGCTACTGTTTTTGAACGTCCCTGTCGTGGATCATCTTCAAGCATTGATCGTTCATAAATTTCCTTTGCTTTTATATCTTAAAAAAAAAAAAAAAAAATTGTTTTTAGCACGTCAATACTAAACGGCTTGAAAACAACGCCAATGAAATGAAACTTCACATACGTTCATATATAGAGTGTACCAATTTCTATCTTTGGAGATTTACTGCCTTATCTACTTAAGCCAGTGGTTTGACTAATAAGTTAATCGCTTTCTTTTTTTTCCGCGGACCCAAATATATCAGAATTAGTTCAAACAGATAAAATTGTTCATTGCTTAATTTTCAAACCTATTTCCTAATTTGTATTAAATTTTTTTTTTCGATAGAAAACTGTTATAAATGATAACGTGTAAAATAAAAAATATGTGAAATGTTAATGTCCTAATTTATTAGAAGTATTATGGTGGCAAAACTAAAGTATATTACTATGGAATGAATTGTTAACAGTTCTATGAAGAGAGGATTGCCGGAAATTCGGTCATGGTATTTGAACAATTAAAAACTCATTTGTAACCGAAACAGTTTTTATTGTAGTTAACGTTTCGGCCTGAATTTCAGGCTTTCATCTAGGCTGAATACGAAAGTATAAATTTTTATTATTTGTATAAATAATTATTTTGTATGTTTCTCTTTCATATTCAGCCCATTCATTGAAATTCAGGCCGAAAAGTTGGCTAAAATAAAAACTATTTTGGTTAATTTTTAATTGTTCAACTTCCATGATCGAATTCCCGACAATCCTCTCTTCATAAAGTATATTATGTTTTATAAATATTTTAAATATNTTATGTTTTCATTAACTTTATACATACATTATATAAACTAATTTATGCAATAATAGGGATAACAGGGGATTTAGACATATTGCAATCGCATTAAACTGCAATTTCTAATGATTATTGATTTTTTGGTGACTTTAATTGTAAGCTGACATTTTATTGTCGTGGTTTATGAGTTAAGAATGAATGGTAGTAGCTATTGCAATGAGCTTTCTTTGGGAAGTGCAAGACGGATCCAGTTTGGAAGTAACTCAGATGAAGAAGCAGGAACACTGGAAGGAACGGAAAGCGGAGGTTGCGGGTCCTCTCCGGAGGACGAATGAAACCACTCAACGCGTAATGAACGAGAATCGAGACCGAGACTCGCATATTTCCTCTGACAAATGAGAGCTTATAATTATTGCGCGGCGGGACGATCGGGGATGTAAGGGTTGGCCAATCATTAATCTCGCTTAAAACAGCCCCCCCCCCACCCCCATTTGTTACAATTACACCATGTTCCTCTTAAGGGAGGTGGAGCGATTGTTTAGCTCGGATCTACAGAGACCGCCTCCTCCCACCCACTCCCACTCCCAAGATGAATGGAATCAATTAGATTGAGAACTATCTGTCATCTCTCTACTGTCAGCTTTTCTAACGACTTAGTAAAAATATACATTCTTAATTTTCAGGTGGATTTGAAAAAAAATCACAGTTATTGCTTTTCACCTGGTTTGTAAATATAGTTTATGCATTAACCCATTAGAAGCAAACTATAGATTGGAATCAATTCCCATCAGGGCTCAAGAAATTAACATCAAAGAAATCGACTCATAAGTCGAGATTAGATCTTCATAAGATAAATAATAAAAATACTTTGGTAATGCTTCATAGATACAGAGCAAAAGTTGGATCTCATGGACTTCGATAGCAATCAGTTAAAACAATAAATTGCAAGGGAATAGAATAAAAAATCTATCTGTCTCAGCCAGAGCTCGAACTTGGATCTCCTGCTATCCGGGCCGGCGTGCTAGCCAATTGCACCACCGAGACTAAACAAGATTTTTTATTCTATTCCCTTGCATTTATTGTTTAAAATAATGTGGGATTAAATGCCACAATAAAAATAATATTTATAATAAATTCAAACTCCATACCTAAGCCATCATATCTCTCCAAATTTATTTGGTACTCACTTTTATTCTTATAACCATGAGATTACAAAGAGATAAATGCATACAAATTATTCAAATCTAAGTCACTATTGAACCGACATAAAAAGCCCTTAGTAATTGTAACAAACTGAAGCTTTGCTGTACTTTATATTGGACGCAACAGAGTAAGTCACCAGGATCATAATACACACAATATTTCCCGAAGCATATTCTACTCATTCTTTCATTTATGATATCACGGTAAATGACGTAATACTTTTCTTATTCATTTATCCCTTCTTAAGCACCTGTAAAGCGAACTCAAATGAGGTGATTTAAATTAGAATTTTAATATATGTAAAGAGTATTACTGACAAGCTGGTATCATTCTTTAAAGCAGACATTTACGGGAATTTTTCATACGTCATACTTTCTTATGATATAATTCCTTTTTTTTTGCTTTCTTTAATGGCGTATCAACCTTTGGTCATTAATGTCAGGGAGATATTTTTGGAAGCGGGAAGTATTTTCAAGAAGAAGAATTTCTTAGCATTTGGTCATGGTGAGGTATAATGAATTATTAATGCGGATAGTTATTATGGGGATGGATATAGTTATTTTTTTATGCTTGGAAACTATGAAATGTATAAGAAAGAATAAATTGAGAGAGAATGGAAAAGAAGCATACTGAAAATGCCTTTAGATATGATTTAATAGCCTGCCCTCTTTCAGAAAGTTCATTACAGAGTCGATGATTTTATCGTCATCCAATATAATTACTTTACGTAATGATAAATACATTAAGAACTATTTAGAGATTATTAGAACATATGGAAGAAATGACTAAGTGAATAAATAAATGCTAACTTCCCGAAAATGCAAAAGCGACATGACTACCAGGTATGCAAGTTTAAAATGTCGTTTTAATTCCAATAGAATGCGCTCTTAGCCTATTGAAGGATTTGCTTATCTCTAAACGCTATTTTGTTTGTTAGTCATTTGTTTACAAAAGTCAGTTGTTTTTAAGTCGTTTACGTGGACGTATCATACCTTTCTTTGGTGTTAAAAATGTCTAATTTTAAGCCAAATAAAGAGCATTTGCGGCATGTCATGATTTTCTTATTTAATCAAAAGAAAAAGGCATCTGAATGTCATCGAATTATTGTTGAGACTTAGGGCCAGTACATTGAATAAAATATATTATACTTTTTTTTTAAATTACTGTGTATATATTTTAAGAAATAAACGACATTTTAAACTTGCATACCTGGTATACCGTACCCTGGTAGGAAACTTTGGAACTAATTGGTAAGAAAACTACCAAGAGAACCGAAATTCTAACCCAAGGCATGAAGAAGAAAAATAATGCAATTACTATAAATATGTTTTCTCGAGATGTAAATACATTATTATACTCATTCTGATATCTGAAACTGTTACAAAAAAACCAAAATCTGTCATACTGGCCAAAGATGTAACGCTTACTCTATGTTGAACACACGTTAAAGAGGAGTAAGTCCTTTATGCCAGGACCTTCCTTTTTATTGTTCGAAGTATATTTGAGGTTCACTGGGAGAATGAATTTCTACCCCTAGCGCACAGGCAAGGAGCACGTAGCGCTAACAATTGCCCAGCTTTTACCAGCGGCTAAAAATGAAAATTTCGAATCTGAAAAGTAATTGAAATATGGTCAAGAAAATATGGTAGAAGAACAAATCAAATACTAAAATTACGTTTAGTCAGGAGTGCACCCATTCAGTAAGTGTAAGAAAAGGTGAGATAAACTTGGTTTTTATATTGTTAAAATGTAATTGAAAAATGAGATGCGTAATCTAAGTACCAAAAAATCTTCTAATGTTCATTGAAGATCTATATAAATAAAAGTTAATAACTATTTGAATTAACATAATTTCAATTTGATTTATTATACAAACCGGTGATAACAAGGAGCGTATAAGGTATGACTAAGATTGATTAAGTTTACTTATCGTAGTTATATTACAAATTTCATTCATAACAAGCGTTTTTTTTTTTGTGAAAATTTATTAGATAAAACATGCTAAAAATTTTTTTTACACCTGTTATTTTCCTTAAAATTTTTTGTTACTCAGATAACGACAAATATATTAAGTGTCATATCGCTTCGCGTGAATAACTAAGCACGTAATCATTCTTTACTAATTGAATTTAATTCATAATAATGCAATTTAACGCTTTTATATTTAATATAAATGGATAACAACGGTAAAGAGACCAAATTTTACTGTCAACAGGGCCTCTTCGTAACAAAATTTAATTTTTAAAATAAATGAGCCTGGGATTTTTAAAACGCCTGTGAGGAAATCCACTCAAAACAACTTAACTGTTTAATTTTCTCTGAAGTTCGTTGTTGGAATTTAGCTTAGTTTAATTGAGCAATTTACAAATCACGTTTCTTAATTTTGGTTGACATACAGAATTATAGCAGGAAAGAAGGAGTTTAATATTCCTGTACTAACTAAGCAATCCACATTATCTTAATAAAAACAGATAATAATTAAGAATAAATTCAGGAAAATAAGGTACTCAAGCCAATATACAATATATACTAATGTAGTATACAAACATGCCTAATTCTTAAAATACCCAAACAAATTGCGCCAAAAACCTAATTATTATTAATATTATTACATTTATAACGCTGCGCTAATGACGGTCAGCACTCGACGCGCAATAAAAAATAAAAAAAATGTAATAACTGATCTAAAGCTGATAAGGCGTATTCCTTTGTGCTCCAGTAAGAAATATCAGTCTCGTGGTAAGTTTTGAATATTTGTTCACGTAAGCTTCGACGGTCGCCAGAAGTATTTACCGTTTCTTCTTCCGGGTTGGACCGTGTCAAATTGGTGTTAGTTGCCGAGCTTTCGCACATCATGTGATGGCTTCTTCAGGGCTGAAAAGAGAATGAGAGTTTCTTCAAAAGAGAGATTTTTTAAAATCCAGGTGGTATAGTCTCTTTTCAGCCCTGAAGAAGCTATCACATGATGTGCGAAAGCTCGGTAAATAACACCAATTTGACACGGTCCAACCCGGAAGAAGAAACGGTAAAGTTTTAATATTGTTCTGAACAACAAAGTACATTATAGAATATTTCTTTTAATGTTTAGTTCATAAGTTATAATTGGGACGACCGCACCGCTAGCATTTTCTTAACGTAATTTAAATGTGAAGTTAAACCTACCCCTTACTCAATTTATTTTGAGTTTCATTTAGCGATGGTCATTCATTGTTCTCACTAAACTTTCTAACAAATATTGAAAAAATGTGTAGCAAACTAATAAACAAATCCAAGCTGAGTTTCTAACATTTTATTCCAGGTAACTTGAATCTACAAGAGCTATATTTTAAAAACCAATACGTTTTTGTATGAGTTTATGAAACGTGTGTTTTTAAAATTCTGAAATAATAATATAGAATGAATTGGGTAAGGTTGATGTCCCATTTTTATAAAATTTCCTTTAAATTTTCTTTCAGTAAGCTTTTAAATTTAGCAGGTAAATCTCCAGTAAACTTAGATATGTGAAAATAAAAATTAATATTTACTAATTTTGACTGTATTTACCAGTTGAACGGTTCGCTCTAAATAAAATTGATTATAAATAATCTAAAGGGTTATTATCACTATCAATGAATATAGAACTATCATACCTTCTATTATCCGTCTTCATTGGTTTCTGCAAACCATCTTCTGTTGGCGAGCGCTTTCGGACATTGTCCATCTTCTGGCCGAATACATGTGTTCACTGTCACTGTCAGTATTCAACTGCCTGCAACGGCGTATTTACTGAATACAGACAGTGACAGTGAACACATGTATTCGGCCACGATTATGGATAATGTCCGAAAGCGCTCGCCAACAGAAGATGGTTTGCAGAAACCAATGATGACGGATAATAGAAGGTATGATAGTTAAAATTGATTATGATTATTAAAAAAAAAAAAAAAAAAAAGTATTCACGTCCCTTTGAACCAGTTACTGTCATGGAGGGAGGGGCTGTCTGAAGATCTATGGCTCAGGGCAAACTTTAGTTATCGATTAAAGTTTGCCCAGGGCAGGATTTGTACCCCCAGTGCCAGGATTGCGAATTCCATGAACTACCCTGGCGTCCCTGAATATGGATTTGTTTGTCTATCTTGGTTCGATGAGAAACAGGAACATCCGTTGGAGTAGATTGGACAGGCTTTAAGATTTTCATTCATTGAAACACACAAAATTTCATCGTTGAATTCCCTATTGATACATGATTTTCTCCCTCTCATTTTCTGTGTCTCTATTTCTATTTAACAGAAATAATATAGAGGGCAGTGTCATAATACAAATAAATAGTAATGAGGGGAGTTGCGTGAGGGATTCGCACCAGATGTTGATACTGAGCAGGAGATTGAAGAGCTGTTTCCGGAGATATCTGAGTGAGCGGTTCGTTGATTCCTCCATCCGAATCCCTTCCCTTCCCCATCTGGGACTGGCATTATCAGTCGCAGCCAACAGTCGGTAAGTTATAGCCGGCTCCTATACTCAACTTAGTTATACACTTCCCGGCATCTTAGTTTAATACGGGCTATGTAATGCGTGTGTAATCTGAGCAGCGCCTCCGGAGTTACCCGCCACTTCCCGGAGTGGGGAGGGGAGGGACTCAGTTATCCCGGAATGAGCTTAGTCTCCATGCATCTGTCAGGGCCGGGGACCTACTTACAGAAATGCCTAACCTCCCAACTATTCTCCTCAGGACGAGCAGGGGTTCAGCAGATTAATTAATCAATTAACTTTGACGCCGACTTTCAGGGAGTGGGAGAGACCCCTATCCTCCGCTCGACCCATTCTGCATTGGTTCCCGAGCAAAAGTTTGTTGTTTGACCTATTAAGTCTGAAATGGGATATGGATGTTCAATGATGAAGAGGTATATGGTAATTCCGATGGTACACCCTCTTAAAAAATATATAGATTCATTCTTTCGACATTGGCCAACACGGCCTAACCGCGACAACACGTTTAGTGACGTGGAAGCCTACATGAACAAAATGATGCAACAAAGTGAATTTTCTCTTTAGAAAGGGTTTAAGAGCTCAAGACAAAAACCAAACAAGCCCAGTTCATGAACAGTCATATGATCCATGTTACACTAAGTCCCCACTCGCCTTAAAGATAGCCCTGAAGATAGCACACAATATGAGCCGAAATGTCGGCAGATAATAGAAATACACTTATTTTTAACTGTATTTTTTTTTATAAACCTTGAGTGAACCCGTAGGGGAGAATTTGTTGAAATTCTCAACTAACTTATTTGTAAAAAATAATAATATGACAGTCTGGGGATTTGATTATTTTAACTTGTTTAAGGGACTAGCAATGCTTAAGATTTACAGAACTGTTTGGGCTTGGTCTTTTTGCTAAATTATGAGAGTTCATTATTTTTATTTATTCATCATAAATAATTTAAATAAAATGTGTTACTAAGAATTTATATTGAATCCAATAGCAATTGCTTGAGTTGAACATAAAATATATTTGTGAGCTTAATAATGTAAATTATGCATAAAGTTAAATTATTTGAAAGAAAGAAAGAATGAAAATAAACTTTATTCGGGGAATAACAGAGTCCCCTTGAATAACAGTAAGGGAATTTTACAAAAGGCCTTTCCCGGCTCAAAAAATATGCATTGTTATAAATAAGGAACGAATAAAAATTATTTAAAAAAACAATTGGGGAAAATTAAATAAATACTTGAACAAAAATAATGTTTTCTCAAGGCTGACATTGTGTGTTAATAAATAATCATTAACAATATGATTGGGGAAAGAAAAAAGAAGAAAAAGTGTGAGCTTATTACCGGTTTAGGAAATAAAATGCAATGTGATGTACACATTTAACGAAAACACCAACTCACACTTTACTCATACTAATTCTATAAATTTACACACATACCACAAGCGTACAAAATTCATTCAATCAATAATAAGCAAAATTCAAAGAAGATTCAGTTTGCGGCAAAATGAAGCATTTCTGTAAGAGGGCGTGTAAAGATCTGAGGCACGGGATTTAGGAGTTCAAAGTAAGGAGTACATAAATGTAGGAAGGAGAATGTTATTTGTATCTATATTATTAATTGATCTAAAAATCGTGCTGTTATTTATAAATAAGTAAGTATTAGTAAACATTATTATGATATATCATATATTTCAACGCTTGAATTAAATAACTATTTATATACTATAATGGAGAGCTTTTTGACCGTAGGTATTATTATTAGATGATTTTTGTCGGGGTTCGGTCAAGGTAGTTAAAAAAAAAATAGAAATTAAAAAAAAAAAGTGTATTTTTAAAAACATTACCTGCCAACGTTTTGGCTTACATTGTAAGCNAAGATGTGCGTAGATGTCTTACAAAGCGCTGTAGGTAATGAATGTAAGTTGCGAGATTGCTGAAAGTAGCTCTAGCCTGTTCAGAAGAGTAGAAAGCATCAAAATTCATAGTTGCATTCCTAAATTTATTATTTAACTTGCATAATAACTAACACTGTTATGCAAAATATGCATACAAATATTATTCCGCCCATCACACCGACGTTTACCTACGGTATAGTGAAGATTTCTCAATTCTTCACACTCATCCGATTTCACCCATTAAAAACCACTATCAATGATTCGAAAAAATAAGCAGAAACAATTTGGTTTCCTTATACGAAAAATTGTTCTTAAAAAAATATATATGATTTTGAAAGGAATGTAATTTCAGCTTCTTCAATGTAGAATCAGTGAGAAATTTTCAAAAGTCGAGTTAAGTGACCAACTTGAATTGCTTGATTTCGACTAGGGAAATCTTCTAATTTAACTTTGGTATTCGGGATTTCTATTTTAAACTAATAAATAATTCCTTTTTAGTTGAAGTCAGATAAGCGGAGAAATGAAAGTTATGACGAAGAATTTTAATCGCAATTTTTTCCTTTTTGTTAAAGGAGATTTTGCTAGAAAACATTTATTTGTTATCCCTTTTTTGTTAGAAAACATTTATTGAAGTGTAAATTTAATTATTGAGCCTTTTTCTTATAAACATTTTAAAGAAAAACTCCTGCTGATTCATATTTTTAGGATATGACTAAGAATAATAAGAGTGCTTCAAATTGATATTTTTTTTAATGCTATTACTCTCCTAAGCTTTTATAATTAACTTAATAATTTATTCTTTATAAGTAAATTTTTAATGGAGCCAGGAAAATCTGCTTAGTTAACTCATCTTTGAAATTTCTTTAGCTTCTCTGAATGATAATTAGGATTAGTGAATATTAGAATAATTTTATCATTTTTTCTACGTATGAACCAAGAGGAGAAATTCACCCTAATTCCACTTGTTTTATTATGTTTTAAAGTAAGAAAAAAATCATTACAAGAAGAACATTTGCTTCGGGTTAATTCTTTTATAGAAAAAATACAGTTTGATAAACGAACTTATTTTTTTGCTTTGAATGTTTACTGACCTTATACTGGAAGGACAACAGTATAAAGTTTATATACTTGGAAAATGATCATTTAGTACTTCGGTTTTTCTTTATTATTAGTAAAGATATAAAAATACTAAGAATAAGCAATCTATTGAGCTGCATAGAGAACTAAATTGCTATAGAAATAGTTGTAAGCGACAAGGTTGTAGAAAGACAATATCTCCCTGGCGTTAATGACCAAAGTTTGACACGCCAATAAAGAAAAAAAAAAAATTGTCAAGTTAAAAGGGAGATTTAAGGGTTTGACAAAATATGAGTTAGCTATATAATGAAATAAAAATATTAACATATTAAATATTGTTTGAAACATATTTTTTAAAAGTAGCAGTTGACATATTTTCTGTGCTATGTTGGACTAAGAGCGCATCGAATTATTTATAAATTTTCAATTTCTAGTTGTCCTATGTGAACTTCTAAGGGTCCCACTTACTTTTTACTTAAGTGCAAAATCTACTGATTTTTCTACGTCTATAAACCACTTATCGTAACGCGGAATTAGCTTTCGATAAGCAACTCAAGTATTTGTAATGCCTATATTACTCATCAAAATGGGTAAGCTATATGCCCAAGGCATTTAAATGCCTTATTTGCATTTACATGATTTATTTACATTAAAGCGAGCACTTGACTTGTACCCACAGCGGGAGACTTTTAAGTTCCGCACTGATTGCGTTAGCGGAAAAATCTGAGATATTTTATGCATTACTTCGGCAGTCAATGGATGTTTTCAGTTAGTGCATAGTTGTACAACTAAGACCAATATATTTTGCCAGGGACAAAGAACAAAAGTACATAAAATTTTGTCTTACTTGGATAAGTTGAGGGAAAAGACTGGAGAATAAAGTATTTTAAAGGCGGAGAACTTTTCCATTCTACAGATTAAAAAATAAACATTCTGGGTTTTCGCAGCTGGCTTTTTCAAAAACTTTCCTTCTACTAAAAGAAAAACCTTGAATAAAACTGACATAACAACCCTTAATATATGAAAATCATCAGCTTCATATAAAGTTACCTTCTAAACATAATTTTGTATAATTTATAATTTTTACAATACGAGTCCATTATTATACGCGAGTTTGATTGTATAAATGTGATGAATGAATTTTTAGGTCGTAGAAATTTATCAATACTAACATTGTGTCTTTTTTATGTCTGAAAATTTTTATTTGTCAACTTTCTTTTAAAAGAAATATGGCTTACAGTTATCGATTCAGAGGAAACCCGTCTTAACACTCTTTTTAGATATTTCAGTTACAATTAAAAATCATTTTGTTACGTTATCCATGAATAATTTTGTTGTGATTAATTTCAATATGTGCGTGCGTATGCAGTTTTAGTAATATATATATATATGTACATAAAGTTCAAATTTCCATTTTATNTTCTTTTAAAAGAAATATGGCTTACAGTTATCGATTCAGAGGAAACCCGTCTTAACACTCTTTTTAGATATTTCAGTTACAATTAAAAATCATTTTGTTACGTTATCCATGAATAATTTTGTTGTGATTAATTTCAATATGTGCGTGCGTATGCAGTTTTAGTAATATATATATATATGTGTGTGTGTGTGTGTATGTGGATAATACCTTCTTATTATGTATTATTATTATTTGAATGAAGAATTTTGAATAAATCAAGAATAAGAAATAATTAATAATATTATTATGAAACGGATGAACATGTTTTGTTAAAATATTTTGAACTTTTATTATTATGAAGATTAAAAATGAAATTAATATATTGATTCCCAGTCATTGCAGTAATTAAATTAATGAATTTGAAATGAAAAATAAACAAGACAAAAACTGATAAAATTGTATATTCACTTTCCAATACAACTGAATTTAGGCTTACAATATTTTAATTTTACACTAACTACAATAATCAATTAAACATTTGATACCGACTTTTATTCAAATATTTACACTTTATGGTCACATTTAAACCAATTGGGCTCTTTTTTTTAACCTCATACAAGGGTAAGTGTATCACTACTCCACAATTTTAGCAAATGCATTAAAAATCTCACATTATAATAGATAGTAATTTAATTCAAAACGAAAACACATAATTTATAAAGATGGGACAGAAAATTAAAAAAAAAAGAAGAAAATTCGAGACGAAAGAGAATTAATTAATAGAAAAATAAAATAAATTAAAAAAACATTTTTGTCTAAACTTTAAATAAATTAATATGTATGTTTGCATTTTATAATTTTTCAATATTATTTTCTATAAAAAGTTTAGTAAAATTGATTAAGATTAGTTCAGGCGCGTCGTGTAAATATGTTTTGTTTTATTTTAATCTAAAAAGGGAAAAAACTATAGAATATTAGTTAACTGTTAATCCATCAAAAAATATATTTAATACTTAAGAAAGTAACACTAAGAATAATAATTAAGAGTAAAAATATAAGTGCAATAAAATTATAGCAGTAGGAAAGGCACATCCCCCGGAAGACGTTAAACGATTTTTTTTTCTCAGTTGTAGTTAATTTTCAATGAAATCATAAAACTACTGTCTTTTATCAAAAGAAATTATGGTATAGTTGTGTATTATTCACTTGCGAGTTTCAATCGGCCATAGAGGTGAAGCTTTTGCCGGAATGCACAAGAATTCTTCAGGAGGTGGTACACATTAATTTGCAATCAACCTAAAAACTATACATATATAAGTATTGAATGCAAAAGTACTAAGCCGTAGATTTCAGAATGATTCTTTTTTTCAATGCTTTTTTAGAATTAAGAAATAATTGTATATTAAAAAAAATGAAAACTAAGAAAGGTTTAACATGTGTGACAGCTATTCTTTCAGTGAAAAATGTCCAAAAATATGCCTATTCATTCAAAAGTATATTACAAACTTAAATATATATATATATATGTACATAAAGTTCAAATTTCCATTTTATTATTATTCACCCTAGAAATAACCTGATTTTTATTGTACTGAATCTTACCTAATGGTTGTTACTTTATTTTGATTTATATTTTACTATCAATTAATAATATTTAAGCTATTTCAGTTGCGGATGACATATATTATATTGGTGAGAAGGCTACTTGAAAATTACCATTCCATTTAAGGCCATTTAACGTAATATATAGTTTAATAAGAATAAAATTAAACGTTGTGAATTTAAGATCAGCGTTTTACTCTAAATATGCTGAACATGTTCAAAATTATGAACATACCTTATAAGAATTTATCACAAAAAAAAAACAATTTATTAATAATTGATTAGTTTGGTATTCGTTAAAGGCAAACNTTAGAAACTTGTCTTATCATCATGATGATATTTGTAAAATATGAAGACGAATTACTAGCGTTCGGAGAAAAGCGTACAATTCTAATAAGTAATTCTACAAAGTGGGTTTTAACTTCCATGCTTAATTCCCTCCGTCTCCCTTTAGGAGGCAATCTTTCCCTTTATTTTTGCAAGGTGGCATTTAAGAAAAAAAAAAAGAACTATAGAGTAGTCTTTAAGAGCCTAGCAGCTCGTTGAATACTGTAGCTCGATTAAGAGAGAGAATACTTAAATAGGCTTATTTATGTATACGTATTTTATATCTCCTTTTTTTTTTTTTTTTTTTGCAGGGATGAAAGTCCGTTTTTTTTTTCTTTTTTCTTTTTAATTTTATTCCTCTCATCTCTTGCAACAAATGAACTACTACGTCCAGGGGAAAGTAGGCTGAGAAGAAATTCAGTTGAAGAAGAGGAAAATAAAGGACAAGTTCTGTTGATAGATGGCGTTGTGGGAATCTCATTTCATTGGACCTGGAGAAGTGTACTGTGGAAACTTGTTACTGACGACTCTAGAAAGAAAACTCCTTCCCACGAGGCAATTTCTTGCCGAAATCACAACCCATAAATGCATAAGTAAATCACGCAGGTGCTGCGTAAGCTTGAATTTCCCTTCTGTATTAGTTTCTTGGAGCATAGAAGAAAATATAACCTATCGTAGACTGGCTAATCAAACGAGAAGAGGAAGAGGGTGTCGTACAACTATACTCCATAAATTCTTAAGTATTTTCTTAAAATGCATTTTCTATCAAAATCTAGAACATGAACATAGAAAATCTCACACAGGTATAAGGGGAAACGAGATGGCTGATAAGGCAGCTAAAGAAGCAGCCCTTAAGGACACCCCACCCACAAACATTGTAGAACCCAGAGATGTCAAGACTTGGCTTAAAAGGAAAACTTATTTGGACTGGGACACTCTCTGGAAGACCGAATCGACCATTTGGACTGGGACACTCTATGGAGGTCCGAATCGACCATTTGGACTGGGACACTCTATGGAGGTCCGAATCGACCAACAATAAATGATTTCATAATTCGCATTTAGGGGATTTCATAATGTTACTTTTTGAGGATATTTCTTAATCAATTCCGTGGAAATTTAATTTAATTCCAATGTTGATAAATGAATTTTACACATAGATTTTTTTTACAATTTTTAACTGAAACTAATTAAATATTAAATAAAGAGAGGATTATTAGGAAATCGGTCGTGGTAGTTGAAGAATTAAATACTAATTTGTAGACAAAAAAGTTATTATTTTAGGCAACGTTTCGGCCTGAATTTCAAGGTTTTATCAGGTCTGAATATGAATAATATATTTATTATTATTTAAACCAAATATTGGTTTGTTACTCTTAGAGTAATATAAAATAATTGTTTTTCTTTCCAATATATTTAGTATTTATTTTATATAGTCGATTACACTCAGTTTTATATTATCCTTTATTTTTTTCATTTATTTTTTTTATATAGTGCGATTATCATTTACTAATTCTTTGTTAGATTATGACATATAGACATGTTTCTATATTATTTTTGTACGTTTCTTTTTTCATATTCAGCCCTGATGAAGGCCGGGGATTCAGGCCGAAAGGTGAGTTAAAATAAAATACTTTTTTGGTTACAAATTATTTCTTAATTCTTCAACTGCCAAGACCTATTATATGATCATCCTCTCTTTATAAACTTGTCGGTCAGAAATTTTACCTCTAAAAACAATTTTAAAAAAAAGTATTAATTTAAAATCTTCTTCTTAACCTTCCTCATTCTTTTTAGCGAGACGAATACAAGTTTTAGGTCATTTATTATACGCATTTGTGCAATTTCTGAAAGTCGCATGAAATTCATTTTTTAAAAATCATAACAATACCAAACTGAAACTCTAAGAGCAGACTGTATTTTCTCGATTTTTATAGCCAGTGAGAAAAGTGCTATTGTCTGAAGGAGAAAAATCAAGTTGATATGGGACTGGTGCTTTTTGAAACAGAATAGGCCATAACTCTGTCTTTGAGAAGCGATTCTTACTTCTTTTTATTCGACGCCGTCTTTCCCCTGACCTAGTGGGACCCCGCTAACCCTTTAATTTGAATATATTGTTGGAAACCCATGGCCTACCCTCAGGGATATCAAGTCACACAAAGAAACCACAAAATGGATAAGGTTGAAAATGGTTTGTTACCTTACACGATTTTAATGAGATCAGGTTTACTTTTCTTCGTTTCTTTGTTATTTAATTAGCCAATAGTATTTTTTTTTATCACACACACACACAAACATACATTAATTCAAAACAATTTAAATCATTTCAAGGTCTAGATCATTTTGCAGTATGATTATCCCATCAAACTACAAGCTGTTTTATTAACAAAATGCAACAAATAAATATTTTAATTAAAAAAAAAAAAGGAATGAAAGTAATTAATAAAAATAATGAAATGTATTTCTTACAATTATTTATTCACCGCTCTAACGTATTCGGCTATAATGAGCCATCTTCAGAAGCCCTTCAATACTGTTAATACCTCGTATAGATTAAAGAAATTCAAGTACAATTGTCTTATGGAATACTCTTGTACTTTAAATCTGCTGGAGAAATTAGTGAGGGTTACGGCATAGTTAAGAAAAATAAAATACTCCAAAATTGTTGGGTTATTATTTTATTATTGGTTTCGACTTAAATTGTAAGTCATCATCAAGGCGTTAGTGTTGTCTGGAGATATTTCCGAAGGAGGTTTATGGACACATCTCAGGGAGCAGAACTGAACCGGTTCTCAGTTTAGTTTGGCAAGTTAAGTCGAAACATCAGCAATAATAAAATAATTATTTTATTTTTCTGCTGCTAGGCAAATCCCTGATTAATTTCTCCAGCATAATACTCGACGGCTAACGAACCTCCAACCACTTCCATTTGAACAGTAATGAAAGTAAAAATAAAAGGGAAAAAAATAAATACAACTATATATATTTGCTCTGTGAGGTATTTATTTGAGTCAGTCAATACTCGCGAGATTCGGCATTCTCCAAGCTCGGCTAACGAATTCCAGACTTCGTGATGGTTCGCGTTGTAAGCGAGGCACCCTTGGCACCCTTGCTTCAAGCAGAGCCACCAATCCTAGACATCACTTCCTCCCCGGAGTAGTATCTAACTTCCATATCATATTAAAGACCGTGGTCGAACTTTCTGCGCCCCAACTCCCTCTCGCATCGGTAAGTGTATTAAACTGCAGGCAAAACACTCCTCCGGCCGAGCTTTAATATTAAGTTCTCCACATAGTTTGGAGGTATATGTTCTATCGTTATTGGATGGTTAGGTGGTAAGTACTTCGGTCGAGAGATCTTGAGAACTTGGGCCCATAGCCACTCCACGTGGCCAGGAGAACGGCTTCCCTCATACTCCGAAATGTTTTCTTCTCTAGACTTATATTAAACGTTATGCTATTAAGGAAGCCCGTAATATTAACTTACTACCAGCAAATCACATGCTATTTAATTTTAATAGAATGAAGAACTATTGTTATTAATGATACAAAATAAGGAGATTACATGTACATTAAGATATATAATTTACATTCTCTCTTCATCACCAGTCTTTTTTTTACTCCTCTTTGACGAAGGACGAGAAGTCTCACCAAACATTTTACGCATAGTAATTTTTACTTTTTTTGTGTTCACTACATTCAATCTTCCTTCTGCTCTAATTTTATATATATATATGTACATAAAGTTCAAATTTCCATTTTATTATTATTCACCCTAGAAATAACCTGATTTTTATTGTACTGAATCTTACCTAATGGTTGTTACTTTATTTTGATTTATATTTTACTATCAATTAATAATATTTAAGCTATTTCAGTTGCGGATGACATATATTATATTGGTGAGAAGGCTACTTGAAAATTACCATTCCATTTAAGGCCATTTAACGTAATATATAGTTTAATAAGAATAAAATTAAACGTTGTGAATTTAAGATCAGCGTTTTACTCTAAATATGCTGAACATGTTCAAAATTATGAACATACCTTATAAGAATTTATCACAAAAAAAAAACAATTTATTAATAATTGATTAGTTTGGTATTCGTTAAAGGCAAACAACACTACTATCACTAGAGCTCAGAGATAAGGAAGAGACAAGCAGACTTAAGATGTGTTTCCATAGCCGTTGTGGTAACGAACAACTCAAAACACTAGTACAAAAATTAATAGCTTTAAATAATTTAAAGCAAGTGATCTACTTTAAATTGTGATTGATAAAGGAAACAAGGGGTTAACAAAGAAATGAGCAGGAAAACGTCTGAATAAGTAATAAGGACTAAGAAAGCATTACAAAAGTAAATAAAATAAACAAATATCGGCTGAGAATAATTTCTGTAGTAGAAAGAGAGGAGAGAAGAATTTTTATTATGAAGAGAGAGACAAAGCGCCACAGTGAATTGTCGTCACCCTCAAATAAAAAACAGCGTATATTTCTTCGGAATATCCCCCCCCCCCAACTCCAATTATTAGTGGAAAAATTATACCCCTTTGTGTAAATTTGTATTTTCTTCTCATCTTATGCAACCTCCCCCCCCCCCTGTCTTTTGTAGGAATCAGCTCAAAATAGATAGTTTTTTTACTTTTATCTATTTTTAAGGTAGCTTTAAGCCCTGCTCAATTTAATGTTGCAAAATTAAAATAAATTAGAACATTTAAAATAAAGAAGTTCATAAGGCAGCACTAAGTAGTCAGATTTTACTTGCCTCATTTATGATGAACATTGGGGAGGAAGGGGAAGCTGTGTGGGTTCTGTTCGGGTGTCGCAATTTTGGCGCTGCGGGTACAAATCCCTGAGCCATGGATGTTAAGAATGGAATGACAAGCAATAGATAGCCTCTCCCTCTGTGACTCAAAGCAACTGAATGTGAGTCTAAGACTTTATATATATATATATATATCCACAGCGGGAGACTTTTAAGT
>KZ807429.1:384960-395971 GCA_000696205.2 Oncopeltus fasciatus
TATATATATATAAGATGTGCGTAGATGTCTTACAAAGCGCTGTAGGTAATGAATGTAAGTTGCGAGATTGCTGAAAGTAGCTCTAGCCTGTTCAGAAGAGTAGAAAGCATCAAAATTCATAGTTGCATTCCTAAATTTATTATTTAACTTGCATAATAACTAACACTGTTATGCAAAATATGCATACAAATATTATTCCGCCCATCACACCGACGTTTACCTACGGTATAGTGAAGATTTCTCAATTCTTCACACTCATCCGATTTCACCCATTAAAAACCACTATCAATGATTCGAAAAAATAAGCAGAAACAATTTGGTTTCCTTATACGAAAAATTGTTCTTAAAAAAATATATATGATTTTGAAAGGAATGTAATTTCAGCTTCTTCAATGTAGAATCAGTGAGAAATTTTCAAAAGTCGAGTTAAGTGACCAACTTGAATTGCTTGATTTCGACTAGGGAAATCTTCTAATTTAACTTTGGTATTCGGGATTTCTATTTTAAACTAATAAATAATTCCTTTTTAGTTGAAGTCAGATAAGCGGAGAAATGAAAGTTATGACGAAGAATTTTAATCGCAATTTTTTCCTTTTTGTTAAAGGAGATTTTGCTAGAAAACATTTATTTGTTATCCCTTTTTTGTTAGAAAACATTTATTGAAGTGTAAATTTAATTATTGAGCCTTTTTCTTATAAACATTTTAAAGAAAAACTCCTGCTGATTCATATTTTTAGGATATGACTAAGAATAATAAGAGTGCTTCAAATTGATATTTTTTTTAATGCTATTACTCTCCTAAGCTTTTATAATTAACTTAATAATTTATTCTTTATAAGTAAATTTTTAATGGAGCCAGGAAAATCTGCTTAGTTAACTCATCTTTGAAATTTCTTTAGCTTCTCTGAATGATAATTAGGATTAGTGAATATTAGAATAATTTTATCATTTTTTCTACGTATGAACCAAGAGGAGAAATTCACCCTAATTCCACTTGTTTTAGGGCGATATCTATTATACCTTGGGTCAAAAATGTCTGGTAATACTTATCGATCGTGTAATTGAAGATATATATTCCTACATACATTTACATTTCTAATTTTTACACTTATAACTCAAAATATCTTCTTTTGTTACAATTTTAGATTTAATAAATTGTTTTCCTCTGGCTCTATATATACCTTATATACTTATACCCCTATCGCATAAATATATATAAAGCCTTGCTACCTGAGCTTAAATATTTCCATTGAAATTTGAATAGAATAACTTTCTCCGGTTTTTATTTTCAATTTACTGGATTATGCTGTGGGACTTGAGATTCCATCGCTTGCTAACGTGATTCAGATTCCTTCTGCCCCACCTGGAATATCCAAGAATATTTAAATTAGAGTTGGCCCAGTGGCCACTTTCCTCGCTCGAGGCAAATCTCACAACCTTTGTATTCCCTGCTGTTTTTCTATTTATTGAGCCGGTAAGGGGTTCGTGTCAGTGGAGGGGGGGGGGGAATAACCGCATTATGTGTCATTTTGAAAGGAGGCGAGAGCGAGCCGGCTTCATTTACACACCATTAAACCCTCTCACTCCCTCCCTCCCTCGCTCTTTGGCTCCCTCTCTCTCTCTCTCTCTCCACCCCACCCTATCTCTTCCTTTCTTTCGCCCCTCAAATCTGTTCGCTACCTTTTCTCCCTCCTTGTTAGTGGTCAGTTCGTGCAGAGCGCCTCGTGGGGAAGACATGACCTTTCTCATGACTCACGTAAATCAACAAATTAGTGCAGTAACGACAGTCCGAAAAACCCACGGAAACCTCCAATACATTTCGCTTCCTTTCAAAGGGTTATTTTAACATGAAAAACTAAATGGGTCTGAATTGTTCAAGAATTACAAGTAATCAAATTGAAGATATTTATTTTGCAAATGCTCATTTTACATGAACTTAGTACGTCCTAAAAGTGTTATTTCAAAGTTAAACCGCACTAAAACATACACAGTGATTACTGCACAGTAAATTGGCCCTGCGGTTTGATTAAGAACAAACTAGGGTGCTTTTTACTCAGTTATAAGATGTACTAATAGAAACACAAGTTAATTCAAATAAAATATATAAATTAAATTGTGAAATGTTAAATTACATTTAAATAATCTATCTATGGGTAAACAATAAAAAAAAAAGTTTAGAGTTCTTTTGAAATAAATCTATTCCCAAGTCACTTTCATAGAATTCATATAATAAAATGTTATTGTGAATATTTCAATAATAAATGTGAATTATAAACACTGATGAATCTTTTATTTATTTTTAATATTAAAGCACATACAGACACTCACAAAGTGCTAATTCTTTTCTAATGTAGCATAAATTTTGAAACTCCAGAAGTCTATTTAAATTATTTAAAAAATGCAAATATTCTATATAATATCTCATTAGTATGGATAGGTTTTCGATTTTTTTTTTGCTACAGAGGAGGAGGAATGTGTCTACTATTTCACTTCATAATTGGTTTTTCCCTACGGAGTTAATATTGTAAAACTAAGCCAGTAGAATCACTTGTCCAAATAACTAAATCAATCTTTTATTTATTTTAAAGTATATTTATATACGTAGCTTAAAACTTATCTGCTACAAAGTCACAAATTAAATTCTTTCCTAAATGACTCACTTGAAATTTCATTTCTCCCAGGAAAAATTGCTTTAAGCGAGGAAGGAAGATGGAAAGAGAGCCTGGATAAATGTAACTCAGTTTAACGACATTTTTTTATGACTCAGCTAAGATCCAGATTAGAGGGGGGACCGGCTCAGGAAATTTACATTCTTAAGCCCCACCTTTCACTTTTCAAGTTAATCCTTGCTGTATTGTGATAGATACGAGCTTATCGGCACGTGGCCCATTGTGGCTCAAATTGAAACCAGGGGCTGGGCGTTCTCCCCTCGGCACCCATCTCTTTCGACCGGCTCAAAAGTTTGGGGGATCGGGGTGTGCAGGAAGAGAGGAGGCGAGGCGGCTGTTTCCGCACTCCCAGATTGGGTGGGGGAAGAGTGCGCCAGTGGAGGGCCGTATTTACACAGCACCTCCCTTGATTCTCTCCAACACGTACACCTCCAGTCGAATCATCCCGGCAAGGACAATAAGAGTGAATAAAGGACGTAAAGGGGGCGGGAAATGCCCCCCCCCACCCCTTCTTTTCAAGACGTAAATCCGATATGATGGCCGGACAGCGAGATGCAACGGAATAACCTTTGCAGCTAACAATGCCTCCGGGGGCCAATATCATTCGGGACTACATCTCCATGGTCCGTGGAGATTGGTCTGGATGATGTGTTATCACATTGACGGAAGTTCACTGACGCAAATCATTGATGCAATATCCTCTTTCCTGTCAACCGTCCTTTCACCCTTTACAGCTTAATTAGGATACAGCATAGCACTAGCAGTACTCTTCACGGATTGAATTGAAGGCAAGACAATGCCTTGAAATAAGATGAATACCATAATTACTAGATATATTGTAAAGATAATGATTATATAAAACCTTTGTAACATGATGAAGGTTATAAGAACTGATTGAGCAAATTTCTAAATAATTCAGTATTTTAAGAATGGTAGGTCTGAGGTTTTAAAATATCCAGAATAATTCAGAGACGCGGTAGAGTTCTGAAGGCTTCCAAATAAAACTGGAACCGAACTAGTTTACCCTGAATAAAGTTGGATATTCAACAACCATCTTAATCGCAGTCTTTTTTATACCTGGTGGTAATGGATAGGCCTACAAACTAAGTTAGTTGGAATAGGTTTGCTAGGAGATGAGTTACAAAGGTTTTAAAATATTTTGTATTAATTTATTTTAAAAAGCCATAGCTAGGTGACAATGATAATTTTTTTCTTTGGCAAATCAACCACTAGGGTCATTATTGCCTTAATGCCGGTGAGAAATAGCAATTCCTACACCGTAATGGAGGGAAGGGGACGGCAGAAGAGCAGAAGGAGAACCCAAAGAGGGGCAATCCCAAGAGCACCGGCACCGGCAGCGGCACCACTCCGATAGCTCTCCCGTGGTCATTATTGCAGGCTTTTGTGCATGCTAATGATAATTTTTTAACTGTTATTACCCTAGAAAAATTAATCGATATTCTAGAAATTGCCGAGCGTATGGGGATCAAGGATTTATAGATAAAAATTCTGTGTGTGTGTGTGTGTGTGTGTGTGTGTATAGGGTGCTAAATGGTTCTCTAAATCAAAGACAGCACTCAGATATGAGAAAATTAATTTATCATTTTATTACATTTAAAAAACAGTTAATTATTACATAAATAAATCGATAAAGTCCGTCTTATGACAAATAATTTAAAAAATGAAGCTGGTGAAATGGAGACAGGGCCTCGTGGCTTCATGTATCCTTTTGCAGAGAAAAACACGTGCGAGAGGGAAAGGCAATAAAATTTCATTCGAACGATCTGTATTAGAACGTTACTAAACCAGTATTTGAAATGTCCTTTATCTTGAGTATGAGTAATGGTCACCCACCTGTGACACTCGGCCAACAGGCAGCGATGTACATTCTCCGCGAGCTTATCGCGATGAAAGTCCTGCTGCTTGCTCCATGGTGAGCAACTGTTTCAGCCGGGTGTACCACGCCGAACTCTCTGGCAATCAGCTGTGCTTGGGTTAGCAAAGAGAATCTTACGACAAATAGATTACGACTGCTTAATATGTAAACATTTCTTCCATCTTCTAAAATGCGTCAGACTGATCCGGCCGTTTCCTGTGTAGGATGTAAGAAAGCCACTGTAATGATACTACAAGTGGGACGGACGTTTATGGTGCTTGTGGTTAATTTCAGAGGGAGTCTGAGAAGACGAGGGATGGCCTCTAACAGAGTTAAGTAAATCGAATGGCATTTAGTACTTGGCCGTTTGGTGTAATTGCTCCTATATTTCACGGAGACCTCACTAGAGGGAGCTCATAGTGGGGAGGGGGGGGGGGGTTCTGTCGTAAAGCTGGGGGCTCCTTCTACGCCATTCTCTCGGCTGCTTCATACCGAGATTTCCCTGGGCTAGGCAAACTTTCAGCACTGGTTACACTCATTACACCGGCAAACGCGTGCAGTGCACCTGCCATGGTAGTACCAAATTATAGTTTGATCTAAAATTTCCACTAAACTCTAAAATGATTTTGGAAAACAACTTAACTCTGCTCTGAACACTGAACTAAGGTGAACTAATGAAGTTAAAAATATAAATGTGTAATAATTCAACTTCAATTCTAGGCTTTATAGGTTTGAAGTGGAATTATTACAAATACATACAGACATACAAGTTTGCCCTTGGAATTAGAAATTTTTCATTTTCAATACTTAAAAAATGGTCATCCAAACTAAACCGATTGATAAAACTAAAATTGCACAGAAAACCGAAAAAAATCGAGTAACATTAGTTATTCACTGTTTGAGTAGAATTGATTTGTTTAGATGGCGTCAGAGTACACTTTTCTCTTTACCGAGTATCAGAAATATCTCTAAAAACGTCAAATGATGTTTTAATTTACACTTTAATAATGTAATTTTGTATACTGGAGCTCACGTTATTTAGAGGAAGAGAAATAATTAATGAAATATGTAAAAATAAGAAATATATTTTCTTACAATGAGCCATATTTGAAACCTCAAAGATGAATTAGGGTAATCAACAGTATGTTTAATCTTAAAATTCATTTCCAGTTTTACTATAAACTCGTTTATCCAATATGACAGGGTGGTTATGGCACCGGACTTCTAAGCTACAGGTTCCTGGTTGCAAAAAGTGTAAGGCTAACTGCATGACATGGAAAGTTACATAATATATAATGCACCCTTTAAGGGAGGACAGGAGAAAATCTATTAATGTCCCAACAGCTGGAAGGAAAGAAACCCAGGCAGAAAAGTAGCCAGATGAGCTTCGGAGTGTAGAGCCAGAGGTCCCGCGAATTTCCATTAGGTATTGTGAAGAAGGAGGGAGAAAGAAAGGACAAGAAAGAAGTTCCCCACAGGGGTTGGGGAATATAGGAAAAGTTGTCCATCTGTTTAGGGGCAGCTCCCAATCCACACTCACCCCATCCGAGCTGGTCTAATCCACTATCTCACACGTGAGGAGCCCTTTCTTCCACCTCCCCCTTTGTGAATTTTTATTTTATCATAAACTTTTCCCTTGGTGCACCCATACCCACAAGCCTTCTCGGAGTTTCCCGCAGCCCAATTTGAATAACAGGCGGGCCCGTAAGGGGATGCAGTTGGCTATGCAGATCATTTGGAACGAATTCTCTTCCCACTTCCTGCCAGTGGCACTCTTTCTTTTTCTTCTTATTCAGTTTTCCTCCCCCAAAAGGGAGCAATCATCACGCCTTCAATAAATTTAGGCAGGAACGTCGGGGAGCTTCCCTTTGAAGCCGCTAGCGTTTGAAATGTGTCAGTACACCACTTTTATTCTTCTCATTGGTAGATACATTCGGAGAAGTGCTTTAGTGATACACTTAATCAACATAATTTTTAATGGAATTAAACAATACTTGACCACATATACAAAATTTATGACATTTAATTTCGATTCTAGAAACGCCAGTGATCATAAACATAATCACATGTTCTTTCGAATTCAATATTGTTACCATAGGCATCACGATGAAGGAAACAGAGATTCATGAGTAAAGTAAAGAAAAAAAAAATTTAAATTAAAAACAAAACAGGTCAGAGAATAGATAAAAATAAAATTTAATAATTGATTAATTTTTTAGCTGTAACTTTGCCTATTTCTGTAGTTATTTTCAGAGTACTTAATAGGACAAGATGAGATAAGAAAAATTCACTATCCTATTGGTTCATCGGATTCTGTAGGGAATAGTAGTCTCTTTCAATGGCCAAAAATGTTGTAAAACACACCATTACTTGCTCAAATTAAGAGAGACAAAATTTTCGAACGAAAATTACTGTTTCATTCATCGGCATATCAAGTGAAAGTTAGTATAATAAAGTTTTTAATACTTTTATTCAATTAAATATTTTTTAATAAAAATATGTAAAGCAGTATTTAAGATTTGAATAAATGTTAAATAAACCGTATATTTCAGAGCGTTATGCTTGTATATTGTGCTTTAATTTAAAACTTTGTTTAAAAAAAAAATTAAGCATTTACACAAAACTGTTAATATAAATTTATACAAAACACTGTTTAGAACCTTTAGAAAATGTTGTTCATACGTATAAGCTTTATTAGATAAAATATTGTTTTATCTCCAATTCCGCAAATAGCGTATATGCTTTAGGGGTGATCTTGAAGTCTAAAATAATGCTTTACATTTTTTTTGCTTTAATTACAACACTGCCATATTGGATATATACATATATAAAATATATACAACAATACCTTCATTGGACAGTCAGAAAAGGGAAGTGAAGTCTGATTTTTTTGTTGTTGTAATTCTAGAAAAGCCAATTGAAAAGTCAAGCTGACAGATAGAAATTAACAGGAAATATAACATTCAAGTGTCCAGGTAACGCTTTAAAGAATATCAACTCCACGTCGAAAAGTGTTCCTCGGAGGCAAGTGAAAAGTAACGGTCTTTTTGGAATAGCAAGTAAGACGCATTGAAGGAGAAAAGAGATTAGGCCAAAGCTGTTTTCTTGCTAGAAAATACCCCTGCCAAGAGAATTATTCTCAAGAAAGCATCAGCTCTCCCAAGAAGGGAGGTTCTGACATCAAAGCGAGCATCCTACACAGAATTCCTTGGCAAACTGGATTTTAAAAAGGATGGAGTCAAGGCATACAAATTCCTCTCTTCTATGACCTCTAAATCATCCAATAAAAATAATCCACCATAATATAAAAAAAAGAACTATTATAAAAAATATAATAATTAGTACTGTAAGTATTATCAGCCGAAGAAAGGTGATCTCGAGCTAGAACAGTATCCCTTCAGTGAAAATCAACAAAATAATGTTAATCTGAAATTTTATCAATTGGAAGGAGCTTTATTGTGCATTTGATTAGAAAATAATTACTAAAGAATTTTTACAATTCATAATGTAATTTTACTTTGTTATTTTAAATGTGTTATTATTAAATCTAGGAGAATATGATCATCTTAAACATTTTTAACATTATACATTTGCCTCTGAAAGTCAATTAAAACCAAACCAATACTCAATAAGAACAAGAAAGATAAAAGAACAACAATATTTCGTCCCATTTCCCTAATAAATGACTAATTTTCCTTGAAAAGAGTATTACCTTAAAACCTATAAAACTATTTCGAATCAGCAGGCTAGATCCAGGACAAAAAGAAAAATTTCAAAATCAGGGTCAGAAACGTATTTGTAAGGATCTCAGCTTAGCCCAATCTTATTTAACATCATGGCGAGTGATATATTCAGTACCTTAATATCAAAGATATGGAAATATGGATGTTCATACGTGAACAATATTGTTATTTCGGCAACCAGTCATGACATAAAAGCATTAGATACTTTAAAACCAAGCTAAATACTGCAAAAATTTAGGGGAGACAAAAATGGAGTCACCCTAAATGATCAAAGACTGAGTACCAGTTATTTAAGTTGTGCACCATAACTCTCATCGTACAGCCAAAAGTACACCCATTCTTCTCTACTGCTTATAGTTAAATTTAATAATTTCTTTACTTTTATTTATATTTATCCTCAATAAAACGTTGAAAATCTGTTTAGATTAAGCAGCTTAACAGACTTGACAGACTTTTATTTTTCTTCATATTCCTGTTCAAATATAAATATTCTTTCAAAGTTTCTAATTTTGCAAAATATCGCATTCCAAAGGTTTTTGAGGTGATGATTAATAACATGGTCACTTTTATTACCATTGGAAAAGTTACAAAGAAGAAGGGCTCAATTTTTTATATAGAACTCTACCCTTCAACCCCCCAACCAAATGGCTGCCTATACCCTTAATTGCTAAGTACTTAGTTTGGCCAATCTTAAAAAACTTCTAAAAAATAAAAGGACAACATAAATGATTATATTTTTCTTCTTCTAACTAGTGATTGTTGGTAAATATTTAAAATATGTAATTTTCCTGAAATTTATTTATTAAAAAAAAAACAAGAATTCAAATTAAAATACAAAGTAAGGTACTAAATGAAGGCGGAATATGTATGAAGACAAAGCCCCAGTTGGAGAAGTCAAATTGAAACGTTCGTGTATGACAAAGTAGCCATCACAGAAGACAAGGGAAATGCAGTTTATGGTGGGTATGCACTGGCCATCATTTGGAAGGAGAGGTTTTACGAGGGCCGGAGGATTTCCATTTTACCGTCGAAATCCGTAACAAAATAGGCTGACACTGACGGTGGCAGGGGTGGCAGGGGGTGGCAGGGGGTGGCAGGGGTGGCAGGGAGGCGGTAGGGGGGTGGCCCGGTTATAGCTGAGGGAAGAGATAGCAGATTAGAATCTAACTGTCCCCATAAACTGAGCCAATAGACTCCCGGGCTGGGTCTGCACTTTTTCTGGAGGGGAAGGGTGTGGAGGACCAACGCGTGCCCCGCCCAGGACACAGGCATAAAGGAAAGCGTGATAAAAATATGTACTGCCATCGTTATAATGGCTGAGCTGTTCCTATAAAAGCATCTGTTGTGTCTTTATGACTAGTTCTTTATGAGAGCAATGCCTTTGGGGAATTCATGCTGTGTTCGCTAAATTATATATGTGAATAAAAGAGAAAAAAAAAACGAAAGAGAGAGAGAGAGAGAGAGAGAGAGAGAGAGAGAGAGAGAGAGAAATTGGGATCCCGAGGGAAACCAAAATTTAAAATCGAAATATCATCGTTGTTATTAGATCTGCAAAAACGTTTATAAAAAATAAGTGAAAAATTTAAATTTCTATAATGAATATAACTACGATGGGTGAACTCGAACTCTCACTCCTCCTTCAGAGGCAGTCTGGAACAAAATTTAGTGGTCATACCTTTTACGCTCATTGTTACATTCGGCTTTTAAATGTAATCTCTTCATTTACTTTAATTTATTTTAAGTTTTAATGACAAATGTCAATTCTGCTTAGTTAATGCTTCACGTGCGCGACGGATTCATTCTAATTCTTAAGAGCACATTTTGTATAAGTAAAACTGGGGCCCAGATTTCATCTGAGTTTGGAGATGACGGAAGTCGAAGGGGTTGACCAGACCTCCCTGGAAGGTTGGGGGTTGTTAGCCGCACCATGCCTTTCAGAGATCAGCTCTGACTAGTGAGATGGGCATGAGGCGAGTCACACGTCGCGCTATATCGCAAGGTGAGAGAGACTCGCTCATCCAGAAGGACTGCGCACAAGTGATAGATATGCAAATTCAGTGTGCCGGGGGGGTGTCCTCGTTTGACCAGTCCTCTAGGGACCCCTGCCGTTTGACACCCGTCCAATTGGTATGCAGTCGGCGGCCGATAGGAATCCCGACCACAACTCCCCCCTCCCCCCCCCCTACTTCCGCGGTGACTGGCGCACAGAATTTCCAAATGATCGATGTTGCTAGAATGTAAATTTGTCAATTGAATTTTTGCTAGTCGTTTGGGTAGGAGGACCTCAGTGCAGGTATTGAGTGAATGGAGCCACAAAATGAGGTTTAAGCAGATCTTCTGATGCAATAGAATACAAATCAATGTAAATAATTTTATATAATTGTACTATATTCTGTACTCGAAGAATCTAATATCATTGATTGATTTGGTATAGGTTCAAATAAGGCCTATTATTTATAGACTAATTATATAGTTACCATAATGGTAATTCAAATTATAAAGAATACTAAAAAAAAAAACAAATATTATATGTTGTTGAAAAACGAAGACCAAAGCTACTATTTGCATCGTAATTACGACATTAAAAAGGAAATTGATTCAAAATGAAAATTCAATTTATAGTTGATTTACTGTAACTGCACCTCTATATTTATTTGTATGTAAAAAGTGAAAAATAATATCTCAACTTTTCTTAAAAACTTATATGACTAAATATATATATA
>KZ807430.1:0-46500 GCA_000696205.2 Oncopeltus fasciatus
ACACACATATATATATATATATATATGTGTGTGTGTATCTGTGTATGGTGACGTCGACAGCCACTGTGCAGTCTACCTTACATTTCTTGTGATGTAAATAATCTAAAAGGTTACTACCAATGAATATATAACTATCATACCTTCTATTATCCGTCTTCATTGGTTTCTGCAAACCATCTTCTGTTTGCGAGCGCTTTCGGACATTGTCCATCTTCTAGGCCGAATACATGTGTTCACTGTCACTGTCTGTATTCAACTGCCTTCGGACATTATCCATCGAGTTGAATACAGACAGTGACAGTGAACACATGTATTCGGCCAAGAAGATGGACAATGTCCGAAAGCGCTCGCCAACAGAAGATGGTTTGCAGAAACCAATGAAGACGGATAATTGAAGGTATGATAATTCTTGTGATAATTGCTAAGTTGATATGGCTTACCCGAATTTGTGATTCCGCAAATCACGATAACCCCATTCGTCCTTGCATCTGGGAGGACATAGAAGGGCCTAGGTCGCCTCCTCTAAGCCGGTAAGAACCATATATATTCAGCCAGGAAGAGATCCAAGATGTCTTGTGTTTCTTTCTGTGTGTGCTTACCGATCTTCTCCCTTGCCCAGATCCCCCCAATGAAATTAGCAAAAGCATCAGTTATGGAGTCACGATATCGGCCCCATAACTGGAGCTTGGCTAAGCAAACATCTCGGGTGGGGTGAGCAAACACCCTAACAAAAATAATTTGGTATGCGGTTGGACAGATCAGTGAAATGCGTAGATCCTTTTTTTTTTCTGTATAAATTAGAATTTTCTAAATAGATATATATTTTCTTAAATAATACGAATTTATAAATAAAATCTAATGAAATTATTGTTATTNTTTAGTTGTGGTTTATTATCCTACGTAAATGTGAATCAATTAATGAGAGGGAATAGAATAAAAAAATCTAACTGCCCCAGCCAGGACTCGAACCTGGATCTCCTGCTTTCCGGACCGATATGCTGTCCATTGCACCACCGGGACGAGCTAGATAACTTATTAAATTCCCTCTACACTAGCGAGAGCCTAACCCACAAGAAAGACAAATACATCGTCTTAAGCTCGAAGGAGCTGACATTGTCTAGCTATTTATCGACTTTCGTTATTTACTTTTTTAATTTTCATTTATAATTATTAATTTAGTGGTGGATTATCATCCCACGTAAATTTTAAACAATTAATGAGAGGGAATAGAATAAAAAAATCTATCTGTCCCAGCCAGGAATCGAACCTGGATCTCCTGCTCCGGGCAGGTATGATTCCATTACACCACCGGGACGAGCTAGATAACTTATTAAATTTCCAACACACTAGGATAATAGCAAGAGATCCAGGTCCTGGCTGGAACAGATAAATTTTTTTTACTCTATTCTCTCTCATTAATTGATCAATATATAAAAAACATTTTTTTATTTTCTGTGGTCCATTAAATGGAATAAATAAATCTACAAGCCAAAATTATGATAAGAAGAAGTTAATTTCGCGGACGCTAGCTCTAGTCTGTTCGGGAGAGGAGTGTTGGATTGCTCAACTCTATTAATTCACTATTAAATATTCTTCTTATTGTGCACCTTTTCTGAAAATATTATATAACGTATTAGAAAATTTACAGCTATTATGTTTAATCTATTCTTTTCTGAACACCACTAATAAAAAATATATAGACGATTATTCATTTTGGTCCTTATATACCCCATTCCACTCATGGGTTAGATTTATACCAAAAACAAATTTGTTATAAAATTATCTAAACGAAGTACAAATATCGAAGTCAGTTTATTTCTTTTAAAAATAGAGCCCCACCCAACTCTAGAATTTACTTTTTAAAATAACTTTTTTAATTTGCGTTTCTCTTAAGAGTTGTATTAAAATAAATGTTAGAAAAATAATTTCACTAATATTACGTTATATAAATGCTTTCATAAGGCTAATGAAAATGAAGATATTACGATTTTCAATTTTAGTCTCCCTCTAAATCCCCCTCCCTTAACTAATTTCTGATAATTAATAACTGACTCATCTCTCAAAAACTACTATAAAATTTATAACGGACCATTTTTTTAAGCATCTTAGTAGAAGTAGTATTAGTATGATCGATGAAATACTGATGATTGGAATCATTCTTCTTATTGCTATGAGGATATTAAAAATAAAATGGACCATAAATAAAATAATAATATTAAACAAAAATAAATCTATTGAATAAATAAATAAGCTAAGATAAATAAATGTGTGTAGATTGACGGGGATAATATTAATACATAATAGTATGTATTAGCAGTCATATTGACTCCATTCGTGTTCTGACGTCATCAAAGATGTTTTTTGGCTACCTCTATGAGAAAATACTTGATGAACCGGGAAAGTTGTTTTGATATCTCGAGAAATTCACAATTCACTCACGATCAGTGAATTAACCCTGAACAAGTCGAATCCTCATAAAAAACCAAATTAAGAATATATTTTCTTTACATATTGAAATTTAAGTTGTTATCGCCTGGTAGTTGTGGATAGCGTTAGAATGGGGCTCCGCCAATAGAAGCTCGCCATTGGCACCTCCGCCGAAAATCCTTAGTGGCTGTTGGTGGACGGGGTGGAGAAGGGGTTTCACTGCTGGGAGCAATCGGATAAATCTAGACAGCGGCCACTTTCCGCTTCACGGACCGCCCTCTGGCATCGCTTCTTCTAAACTTTTCATTCCTTTTTTCACCGCTCTTCCAACTCTTTTTATTTCTGGTCGAAACTACATTTGAACGCCGCCGACCCCTACAGTTCCCCTGAGCCGCCAATGGTGTTCTTCCTCCAATGGGGATTTGGAAACGAAACCTGCTGGCCGAGAACAGGCCGACATCTTTAACACCATCTCCCCTTTCAGTAGATTTCTCCTAAAGGGAATCAGACTATTCACCGTGGTTAGCCGAGGGTATCCGCTCGGGTCTCCCATGCCTGGTACTGCGGGTTCGAGTTCCGCTCTGGGAAGGTTTTTACCAGGAAATAAAAGCTTTCCAGAATCACTGGTGTTAGAAAAGAGTTGCGACCTACCACTAAAGGGGTAGACAACCCTTCTCTTCAAGACACCTTATAAGTAAGTGGATAAGAAGATTATAATAATATACAAAATTAAATAAGCTGTTTTAAGCTGAAACAATTTTAGGAAAGTGGAAATTCTTCACATATATAACATAGAAAAGGCTAAAACATAGCCCCAATAGGATTTAGTTATATATATAGNACTATGTCAAAATAGCTGTAATCACAGATGGTAACAGATTACCAGAGGCTTCTTTATAAACTTCTTCAGTTATAAATGTTTCAAGATCATATAAAATAATTTGATAATTCAAACTGGAAAAAATGTATTGTTTGACAGAATAAAATAAATTAAATCAAGATTCATTTTCTCATCAAGATAATAGCAACACTCCATACTTAAGGTATACAGCTAAAACCTTTGTGCAAAAAATAAAAACAAATAAGTGGAAAGACGGGAATTTACCAATTTTTTTCATTTTCAAGGCAAAGTGTTGAAATGCAAGTTCTGTGGATTTCTAGTAACCCGATGGTGCAATAGAAAAACAAGTTGCCATATTGCTCTGAATACCAGTCACAGACAACTTTTCATTCTATAAAGATTGTTGATTCTATGTAAGAATTATCAGAACTACTTTTCTCTTATATTTAAGCATTTCCCACTGAAGAACTGCTAGTTCTTTCATAGGTCTATATATATTTCTGTCCGCGCTGTAGTGTTCGCTATTTTTTTAAAAAGCTTATAAAAAATGTTAGCATTTGGCTGTGTTTTGTATTGAAGTGTTCTACAGTAGCTCTTTTAGTTAGGACGTTCAGTTTTTCCGTCATTAGATCGTTGGTTTTACATTGTTGAATAAGTGTTTCTTGATTCTATGGCAGGTGTTGTACCAAGGCATGAAAAGAATTCAAAAGTACCATCAGCTTGGAGCCACACTAAATGAAATGTAAATAAATTGTCTGTATATTACTTGAAAAAAGAATGAATAATGAATATAGGATTTGATATTAATGTCGATCTATTATTTAAAATGTTCCTGAGAGGACACATAGCCATGTAATCAGCTATGGGATCTTCAAGAGGACAGCGGCAAGAACTAAATACTTCAAATCCTTCGCGATGAGGCCCTGATAAGGGTGAGAGATATTTTAACAAGGGCCTGGGGTCAGGTGGGGTCCAGGCGCCTACAGGTGTCCGCCCTCTCATTACTTGTACTAACACAGCTGAGAACACAAAGTCACTAAACAGTTCCTGTAGTCGCTCCCAACGGCACGATTTCTTGCAGGAGTTTTGGAGTGTACTAGGGATTGCTGATGGGTATTGCACTGGTCACAGCGTGATCCATTCGAATCCTGTACAGTATTTACTGAGACAAACGTTCACCTGGGCAGCGTAAAGATTCTAGAAGTCTCTGTCATACTTTCCATTGTCCGTCTTCATTGGTTTCTGCAAACCATGCAGAAACCAATGAAGACGGACAATGGAAGGTATGACAGTTCTATATTCATTGGTGGTGGAAATAACCTTTTAGATTATTTATTCTAGAAGTCTTTTTGCAAGATCTCTAGTTCCAAGGAGTTTTGCCGAGAGAAACTGCAATTCATTTTTTGACATGACTAAAACTCAGCTTTATGACTCCTATTTTAACTTGGTTCAAATGGAGAGTTTTTGACCCTAGAGATTATTAGTAGAGAATTTTTTCCTTTTTCCACTCCTAATTGCCATGGTCCATGCATTAGCCAGACCAAAAGCCCTATTTCCCGTAGAATCAACAATCACAAAAATGACATAAAGAAAAAACAAATAAAAACTGTCCTCACAAAACATGTCACTCATGAAGGACACACATTTGACTTCGATAGCATAACCATTCATTCCACTGAACCCTATGAACACAAATGCCTTTCATCTGAAACCGTTTGTGATAAACTGTTATGAGAACAACCTTTATAGCTACATTCCTTCCTAAATTGCTAAAATGCCTAACGCGTCTTATTGTCACTGACAAACAAGAAGGAGATTAAACTAAGGGTTGAAATTTTGAAAAACAATGCAAGTCGGTTTGCTACACATATCGATTTTGGGATCTATTTTTTTTTTTTAATTGTCTAAATCTGCGCTTTAGCGAATTTGAAGGAATGTATATGGAGGTTCTCATGACAGATTTTTTTTTCTGGCTCCCTGCGCATTTCTTGTGAATAATTTAGCGTGGGATTACCTACCACAATTAATTCATTATTTAAAAAGACAAATAATAAATTTTAATTAAATTTAGAATTGTTTTCTACTTCTTATTTCAAGTAAGTCCCTTGATAACTTACAAATACACTTATATTTTTCACTTATAAGAAATATCTTAAGTACTCGAAAATTATTGGGATATANTATATATATATATAATGAACTTATCCTTTCATTTTGCATTTCTATGCCCTCCAATTCTAAATTCCAATAGGAAAAACAAAAACTTTAGCTTGTAGGGCATTGATAGACACACACACTCTAGTGAAATTTATTATAATTTTAGATATCTAGTATGTAAGATTGAAGAAAATATCGAAAAAGTGAATAAAATAAATCACAAATGAGGACCACCTAGATAGATTCAGAATTCTCTTAAAAAAAAAAAAAAAAATGCAATGCAATTACAAAAACTTAAATAGGTCAAAGCCATATGAGCGGAGAATTGTGAACTGCAGAACTAACAATAGGTCAGGGCAAGTTCCAAAATTGAATAAATAAAAAAATATTATGAATACAGCTTGACTGCTAAACTGATGAAAAATTCCTACAAAAAATCTATTAGAAGCTGAAGATTTTTGAAAGTAGAATTTTATTTTTTGAATGTTGTGCATCATTGTGTAGCAAATCATATGGATTTAACAGCAAACTACTGTGTTCAAGACCAACCAAAAGATGACATCCTTATATTGAATGTGCTTGGAATTGAATCTTGGATCAGAGACAATGAAGACAAACCCTTTTAGTTGTAACAATTTCTAATGGTATTCCCGACCTGGTGAGGTTTATGGAGAAAACTCCTCCAACACAGGCTATTGATATCCACCTCTAATATTTTTAAATTTTTATTAAGAAATAAAATCTTCAATTATATTGACGTAGATTCAACCAACTGATATCAATTTCAATAATTTTATTTTAGTATATTTTCTTCAAGCATAAACTGCCTATTATAAAAAATCAAAGTTGTCTAAAACTTCCCTCAAAATTAGTCAATAGTCATTTGTAGTATAAGACACACAGTATAGACAAATAACAATTTCTTGCTCTACTTAATTTTTCTTAAAACCTTTGAGATGATTTTGATGAAAATTTGGATTTAAATTTGTGCTAACAATGACCTTTATTATTTATGTGTATAATCCAACAATTGCAGGAGGACTAAATATAGGGTTAATAAAAAGTTTTTTTGTTTTTTTTAATGGCTATAATAGTCAAGCAGCCTTAAGTTTTACAATATAGGTTTATTTTCTTGTAGGAATCATCACCCTAAAATGTTAGTTTTACATTTTCTCAAACATTTTGCCACCAATAGTGAAGGTTATCAAATTATTGTGTTATCCACATAAGGTAAATTTTATATTTTCCTATTGGAAACATAAATCTGTATAGGTCATTAGAAAATTGTTATATTGGTTCAGTTAGCTTTAAATAATATCATACCCTAAAACAACTTCTGATTGATGATGACACTAAACCTTGATTTAATCCCTGAAATTCTGCTTTTAAGTATATAGATTTTTCAATAATTTTAACTTTGTAAATTGAAAATAATTAGCTCATCATGATGCAAGAATCCAGATTATTTTTTGCAGTTACAGATTTCAGAGTTTGTTTTCTGATACTTTAGGGATAAAAAAGAAATTGAAAAAAATACAAATTGAAGAATAATGTTTTTTTATTATACCAATGCTTAACTTATTTGAATTTTAATATATTATACTCCGCAGGACAAAATAGATTATGAAGAATAAATACTTTGTAACAAGTATTAGATAATTTCAAAAGGATTACAATCCATAACTATGATAATCTTATTACAATATAGAGATATAAGTATATAGACATATTTTAATCACAAAGTTTTTTTAAACATATTTTAAAACATATCAACATTTAAAAAACATAATGTATCACAAATAATCAGTTTAGTCAATATAGTAGAATATAACATTAAAAAAATATGCACAAAAAATTGGTCTAGTACTAGAAAAAAATATTCTATTAAGAAAGAAAAGTTCTTAGTGTCATAGGGGTTTTAAATAAAAGGTATACTAGTTGAGAACTTCCTCATGAACATAAATTATATAAAGGAAGAGGGCAGGGAAGCTTAATGTGCAATTAAAGAAAATACACAGCAACAAATACAATTTCTTTTTTTTCTTTTTTTTACTATGATTGAGCAATTAATTAAACTTTACAATTTAAATGAGATTATAAAGAGCTTTTATGTGTGTATATATATATATTANTGTTGGTTGGCTCTAATGACAATACGTCTGAATTTAATTTAGCAGTGTTTGTATAATTGCACCTGGCAGCCATCCCGTTATTTTACCCTGCGTTAGAATAGGAATGAGGACTCATGTCACTATATTAGGCGTAGATAGTTCAGAAAATGTTATTGTTCTCATGGCGAATGGTGTTACAATTTAAAGAGTTGATGTGGTATATTTTATGCAGGCAGCTGTTTACAACTTCTAATGAGATCCTGCAGACACGTCTAAACACATCACTAAGGGTGTTTTTCAACACATTGAGGGTGTGTAACGTTTATGCAGCTGGGTTGGTGTTTTTTGGTCCAGCAAAAGCATTTAGTATTTTCAATGGTTGCCTTCGATCCCGCCTGGTGCTACTGACGCCCTGTCCTGTCTTCCTGTTCTGAGTTTGTCATTTTGAAAACAGTTGATATCACTGCAAATTCTGTCAGGGTTTTGAGATATCAACGTTCTTCTACATGTGCAAGCTGTGTTTATGCTTTTCAAACTTACCCAATTTGTTCTAGTTATGATTTTTAATTTTCGAAATAAAAAGTAAAGAAAATATCAATAGTGGTAATTGAGATTTATGTAGTGCACATACATTCTTAACGGTTCTTATAGTTGAAGAAACTCCAAAACAATTAGAGTTGGTAAGAAATAAGGCTTATTTTATTTAAAATCCAGCAAGTATATATCTCATGGATACCGTTTTCTCAATTTTTATCAGAAATTAGCTCTGAACTTTACCTCTTCTCCTAGATAAAACTAGTTAGCAATTTTTTTTATTTTTTTTTATGTCATGCTTCTAGTTCATTATTACTTATAGTTTATTATTACCTGCAAACATATACTGAAATTTAAGAATGACTATAAATAAATGTTGATTTTTTTATAGCATTTTTCAGGAACATCGAAAAAGGAAATTTATAAATAGAAAATAAATTATGACCAGTAAAATATTGTAAAACATTGCTGTATAAGTATACATACATATCTTCCTAAATATTAGGAAAATCTCTTATTTGGCAATGGGAACTTAAAACTTGTTTTTGTTTTTTTAAAACAATTTTTTAGTTGAACTATGACAAATAAAATGTGTATCTCCATGAAGCACATCTTATACTACTTGTTCAAATTTATTCTAATAAAATCATTACCATAAAATTATGATAATTAATAAAATAGAAGTAATAGACTGAATATGCTGGTGGTTTGGCCCCACAAAAATTCAAAAAGTCTTTATAAAGCAACAATATAAACTTTATAATTCATTAGAATCATTGTTATCTACTCGTATTCACAATAAAATTTCAACTTCAGATTTTAATATTTTAGGTTTAAAAATTGACTTATTATTGACTTGAAAAATGATTACTCCAATCTTCATGCTTGAAATATATGTTTTCTCCTAAAGTTGAGTGCTTTGGGTCTCAAGGTTCCCACTATTAACTACTACACATGTTGAGGCCTCTCCAGACTGCAGTCAGTCAGAGTGCATTGATAATGGGACCCTTAGCCCCGAAAGTTCTCAGCCTTTCGAGAAATATATATGTTTAAATGCAATATCAGAGTTTTGTTTTCCCTGTTAAAATCATCCTCCATCATGAATATTGAGAATAAATCATCAACTATTTATTTTTATAAATTTAGCAACTATGTAAATTCTTTAATTTGCTTTTGCTGATTTGCTAATGCTTTTGTAATAATTGTGACTTAATAAACTATCACATGAGTTTTTGAATAAAAAACTATGTCAAAATAGCTGTAATCACAGATGGTAACAGATTACCAGAGGCTTCTTTATAAACTTCTTCAGTTATAAATGTTTCAAGATCATATAAAATAATTTGATAATTCAAACTGGAAAAAATGTATTGTTTGACAGAATAAAATAAATTAAATCAAGATTCATTTTCTCATCAAGATAATAGCAACACTCCATACTTAAGGTATACAGCTAAAACCTTTGTGCAAAAAATAAAAACAAATAAGTGGAAAGACGGGAATTTACCAATTTTTTTCATTTTCAAGGCAAAGTGTTGAAATGCAAGTTCTGTGGATTTCTAGTAACCCGATGGTGCAATAGAAAAACAAGTTGCCATATTGCTCTGAATACCAGTCACAGACAACTTTTCATTCTATAAAGATTGTTGATTCTATGTAAGAATTATCAGAACTACTTTTCTCTTATATTTAAGCATTTCCCACTGAAGAACTGCTAGTTCTTTCACAGGTCTTTAAATTTTTCATGAATTTTTAAAACTGCTTCTCAAAAACACCTTGAATCATGACTGATAAAACAAATAAGCCTCCAATCCTATTAATATTTTTTCCTCGTTAATGAACTATTTCATTTCTCCCATTTAAATTCAATATAACAATTTTCTTCTTGAAAAAAAAAGATGATACTTTTGAAGTTCCCACCAAATTTTGGTTACCTTTAATTAAAATTTGACCAGCTTTATTCTGAAATAATATTATTTGCCAATAGACCAACACATATTTCTACGTATGCAGATAGATAATGATTTAAATTACAGTGACCAAAATTTTAAATGCAAATAAGTATTGATCAGATAAAGTGGATAAAAGATTTCAAATAATCAGTCTTTGAACATTCATTAGAAATTCAAAATTGATCATTAAAAGATTATGGTTTTAGAAAAAGTTTAAGTTTACATGGTAAATTTATTACTAGCTGATGCAAAACTATCAACACTAACAACAAATTACAGACATTATACAACAATTACATAGAAACATATGTTCTCTATATGAACTTTCTGGCTCAATGAACTGCAACTCCATAACACGAAATGTAGCAAATAAGGGAACCCGGCCACTAAAAAATGTTTAACTTACTCTACCAGATACCTTTATGTCTGGTATATTCAAAATCTTTTAAATTCATGATTCATTTATTTTTCTGTTCCTCTTCATCTATTTTTTTAGTTGTTTTTAAGAAATGTAGCTATTAGACATTTTAAAAATAAAAATGTTAGTTATTTTTTCTGATGTAATGTACAAGCTGCCACTAAACATATATAATGGTCCCCATAATTTATATAAGTGCTTTTTATTTTGCTGTCCTTTTGTTGTATGTGTGTGTTTGTGTATTGTATGTGTGCACAAGAGCCTAAATAATTTATCAGTAGAAAGTGTGCAAAAAAAAAACATTGTTCAGTCCATTTGTAAGCCTTTAAAAAAAAATTATCTCACTTCAATTTCCAAACTGGTCAAGATTCTATGCATAACTTAATGTTATGTTCTCAGTTACCCATAAGTATATTTTTATTGAATGAATTTAACAAATTTCAAGCAAATAAAAACACACTTGTCTTCCACATACTCTATATTTCTTGCTCAAAAGTTTTTGACCCTGAAGGGTCATCTTCAGGAGCTCTTTTCAATAGCTGTGATCTCCAGCAATGTATACAGGGTCATAGCTATTGAAAAGAGCTCCTGAAGATGACCCATTAAGGTCGAAAATGTTTTGGCAATAAATAAAGTAAACCCACAATCCAGCTTAATATATATATGAATAGTGCAAAGCAGAATTTTAAATCAGATGGGTGAAATGAACAGTTCAAGAACCTTCACTGTTATTGCCTTATATTAAAAGTATTTAAAAGCTAAATAATAATCAAAAGGAATAAAACTTTTAAAAAAAGAAGAAAATAGTAATAGGAAGTAATTTTACATGCTATACATTTATAAATACATTCCTTAAATTTATCCCATTTTAAGAAACATCATCTAAAAATATATCACAAATTTGGTAAGAATTATTAATACAAGGATTCAAGTACATTTCATTCATTCAATTTATGACTGCCTATCATAAAAAGTTTTGCTTTTATAATTCAATTAGTTTCACTTTTCTTTAGAATAATTAATAAATTTTATTAATTTATCTTATACAGAATATAACTATACTCAAATTATGATTTGAGTTTTATATATTTTATTTTACTTACGTTCAGGAAATATAGAAAGTATGTGCTTTAGGCTTTTTATTAGATTTGAAAGCAATTTTTAAAATATATAATCTATTTTCTGGCAACTTGACAAATTCACCATATCCCATGTGTATGACTTTTTCCTTAAACAATTGTCTCAATTGAATTTTGACTCATTTTTAGAGTGATTTTTAAATTTTACTAAACCACTTGTTGGATAAAGTAGTAATATTTATTAATATTATAAATAGTAGATATTTAAATTTTTAAATGTAATCTATTGTGACACTCAATGCTAGTGTGCGTAATTCACGTTCTGATGGTTGTAGCTTCAAATCATGGTTTCCCCTGGTACTTTTTCTGAACTAATGATTTCAATGTTTCTTAACAGAGCTCTCTAAAGTTGTGGAGTTGGTGTACCGATAGGAGTTCGTAGTACTCTCACCCCCAATGAAGGACAAGCATGGCTTACAAAAATGCAATATACTGAACAAAATCATTTCTGCAAGTATCATATTAAAAGTCATCCATGAGAGTATTAAACCAAGGAATATAAATTCAATCATGATGGTTTAAGTTCCAATGAGACTGACTGTCTATTCTATATTTTTTAAATGGCGTGATAGCAAATTCTAAATAGAAGAATCTTTGCCACCCTACTTAGTCCAATCAGCTTCTGAAACAGCAGTTTTTAAAGCATTACTTGAATTACTTCTTAGGTCATTATGAAGCTGTAGTATTTATGAAGAATCTTTCAATGAACTGGTATGACAGCTCATACCTTTACAAACAAATTACCAAATAAATAATGTTATTTATTTCATGATATATTAGTCAATAACTACTAAATGAAACAAATATATGTTAAAATATCTTTAATTTAGAAACTTAAGAAATCAAATTGCATTTTTTTTTCTTTGACCACTCTTTTTTACAGCTTCTTTTTTATTTAGGGGCTGATTGAAAATATATATGCATAAGCCATTATTGAACTAAATTAATTTAAAAATAATGTTTTACTGGCAAACATCATTTTACATAATAGTGGTCTTGAATATTGATGTTAATCTATTAGGATTTTTAAATGTAATCTATTTTTAGATTAAATCGATATATTTATTAAATAGAAATATATTAAATTATCTATATTTTAAAATCATCAATTAATATTCCAATTGTAATAAAATTTTGATTTTTAAGCTTTTGATATTTCTGTTCACTATTAAGTAAAGAAAGTAATGAATACCATAATCATATTTTTAAATATTTCTATGTATTGTTAAATGTTTAAATATTGATATAAAATCAATTGGCAAACAATAGTAAGTAGCAAGCAGTCTTTTATTGCTTTTGTAAAACATGACCTCCCTAAAAATCGTGTTTCCTAAGGAAACTAAATTATCCAAGACAATTCTGATTGTATCCTGTAGAAGAAAGTCTGGATAAATTTTACTTAACTAAATGTGAGCTGTTAAGTGCCTTTCCAGACCCTGCAATGAAATGGAGTAAAATGGGCTTCTTTATGGTGTACCCTAGGTAATACTAATACTAAATTCGCAATAGCAATTGCCAAAACTGTTTGGTGGTTTTATTACCGTAACGATTAACATAAAATGAAGAACCAACCTTCCTCCCAATGCCACTGAAAATCACCTCCTCAATCTTTTGTGGAACAGAAGTGGTATAAACATTTCAAAATTCACGGAAAACTTTTGATTTTAAATTTTGATTTACTTTTTATTATCTGCCGACAAGGTTTTGAGCTGAGATCTTTCAATGTGGATTATCTTCCATGAGTCCACAGTCACTCTGTCCAGCTAGCTCACTCTTGGTCTTCCAACACGAATCTCCCCATTCATAGCTTAAGCATGGATCTCATCTGGGTCCATCCTTGCAACATGGCCAGACTGCCATAGTACACCAATTTGTATTTGCTTCTATATATTTTACAACATTGATAGCATCTAGTTTCTGTTGGACCTCCAATGATCCACCTCAGTAACAGGCCCGTATAACCAGTGAGTGAAATTTCTTTTGAATGTTGTAGATCTTGTCTTCATCAGCCTTAAAAGTTGCCCAAGTGCAAAGAAAAGGGCACACCTGGGTCATGTTCAAGTTGATCCAAGATTTATTGGATAAAAGATGCCTTCTGAAGTGCATAGCCAGATGGATATATCACCTGTTGGCTGCTGTGATCCTTTTTTGTCTTTGGAGACATCATTGTTAGAATTGAGTTCAGGACTCATATGAAAGTGTCAACACTTCAGGGACCAATTTCCAAATGGGCTAACATGTTTTCTCTTCATATATCTAGTTTTATCTTCATTGTCATGTAAGCCTAGCTTCCTTTGGAAATCTCTTGGTTATTGCAGTATTGTATGCATGTCCCAAAAGTTGGAGTAATCTGTTAAAGAGTGTTTTGTTGGTAAACCTGAGTTCCTCACAGTCTTTCCAAGCCACCATATGCTGACATAATTTATAGGATACATAAATTCTTAAATATTGGAATAAAAATAAGTCCTTAAGAAGAAAGAAAGTAGAACTCTGTGAAAAATCACTGAATTGAAAAAATCAACACCCATAAGTTTTATTTTATTGCAAACAGTTTTGTAGCTTGAAATAGTCAAAGGGACAGATAAACCATCATGTTTTGGGAAACTCCTAAAAGAACTGTTTCTAACAAAACAAATAAATACTCAAATTTCTCCAGTTACCTATACCAAATCATTCATAAAAAGTATCAAAACTTTGTGGACACACTCCTTTGTGGAGTTCTCTTTACAGCAAAAGACCCAATCAAAAAAGCCTTTAGGTCTTCTTCATTTCAACTTAAAAAATATCCAATGTCACTTTTATCAAAGCCCATAAAATTTTAGTTACCTTATTTACCTTTACCTACATACCATAAATATTTGATACACAAAAACGAATATGAGCGCATACCGATTGTTCATACCTTTAGCTTAGATTTTTCATCCAAATACCAAATGAGATGGTACTTACTTCTGCCACTAATTTTCTGTGCTTTAGCAAAGAAATTCTAACAGCTTAGTTGGCCATGTCTGTACTATTTATGAAATAACCAATGAACTGATTGCTCGGAGATTAACTCAAATGCAAAATTGTCTTCTTTATTGACACCTAGTTAGCCAAGTTAGTAAAAATGAACAATAACCCCACCTGCCTCTGCACAATAGAAAGCCATGCTAGAACCAATTAACTCTTTTTTTGGTGAATCATTTTTTTTCTCTAATAGGTTCTCAGCAATTCAGGAGTCTCAGGGGATCAATAATCTGAAATGTTGGCCAAGTAGGAAGAAAAACTTGCTCAATCTGCCATGCCAGTCTCAGCTAGGTCTACAACTTGTTTTCTTTCCATTCCTTTCAACAAAATTCTAAAAGACAATATTTTGGGCAACAATTGAGAATGCCCAGTCACAAAAGAATTAATGTTAAGAAACTGGAAGAGCTGTAGCATTTGTACTATTTCATATAGTAATTGGCATGGCTACATACAATGGATGATGTCCACCCTTAGAACCCAGTAAGGACGATCATCACTTGAGATCATCAGAACTCAACCACTTACAGATATTACTAATCACTATATGGAGGATTGGCATTGAGTGATGGAGGAGCTAACATATTACCTCAGGGTTTCAAAGTACCTCGAGGATAAAATTCAATATTTTGGAACAATGCCTTGACAATGTGTAACAGCATAATTGTGGCATGGAATCATTTACATTATCTTAATTAAAATTTTTTTTATTTAAATAATACCATCGCCATAATAGTTTCACAATTATTTGGTCTCAATAAAGCTCGACATATTCAAGATAACCACTTTTCCTTCCTCTATCTTCTACTTTCTATTGTAACAAGGTTCATCATTTAGGCCATCAGGCCTTCCATAGTTCAACCAAATAAGTTAATGGATTTTCTGATGGTTTTGGTTATCAATAAACCTAAAGAGGTTTAATTAAAAATACTACTTCACATTAGTTGTTCACAACCATTTTATAATTACTCTCTATGTACATAGCAAAAACGTCAGTTACGTAGAAAATATGTAAAAACTTTAACAGAAATTATAAAAGCTTATTTCACAGATTCTAAAAACAAGCCAATGATTGATGGAAATTACATTGCTAGACATACCAGACATAAAAAGCTTATTGCTTTATATATTGCCTGGGACTTTATTTAAGTGGCAAGATAAATAAATTAATTTGGTAATTGTACTAATTTCAAATAATTACAGTATTTCTAATGGATTTTCTTATAATATATTGTATTTTTCTCAAAGCCAGGTGATACCATAGTATAATGCTTTCATAATAGAGAAAAGATAATATATGAATGTTTAATATTTTTATTTTATTTTAAGTTTAAGATCATATTTTCGGCAAAGGATTTAAATCAACTGCTATCAACAAACAAAGTTAAAAATACCAAAGTAAATAAACCATACTTTAGGTTTAATATTTAAAATATAATACAGTCAGAAAAATTTAGTTTCTTCAAGTTTCTTGTCCTTTTGTTTGTGTCCCACTTTCATGGATTTATAGATAAGCATAAGAAGTCTTTTGAAAAAGAAACAAAATATTCCAAATGCTATAGCATTTAAATCTAATAATATTACAAAACAATTATCATAATTACAGTGACTAATTACTTATAGTAAAAATTTTCATGAAGCAGGCCTAAGCAAAGGCTGAAAAGGATTTAAATATACATGGATTACCTATTTGAATTATCCCATTGAATAAACATAATTTAACAAGCTCAGATTTAACAAAATAAAGGTAGAAAAACAGATATGAAAATTGAAGATATTCCAAACTAGAAAATATTCACATTTGGTCAAATTCAGTAAATTGAATGATTTTAAATGCTCGCTTCTGTGAAAACTAATGTCTTGATGGCTTTAAAAAATCATTAATTATTAAATAACATGACAGATAAAAAATTAACAATCAAATCTAGCATTTTAAATAGAATTTTAGACTTATTTTATTAGAAAAAAAATCACAGTAGTCCATGTTATGTATAGGACTTAAAATATTTTTGTTAAACAATGAGATCTAATTTTCTTCATCCTCAGTTTCAATGTCTAATGACTGCTGGTTTTCAACAAGCCTAAAGGTTTCAAGAAACTCATTAAGATCAACCAATCCATCTTTGTTCATATCCATTGATTTGCAAATATCTATTGCTTCTTCAGGCGGCTGATCAAGATGCTCACTTATCAGCTGACAAGCTTCTTTAAACTCCTCAAGAGAAATATAACCTATGGGCAAGGAAAAATATTATAAGTATAATTTTAATAATAATGTAAAGATTTTGGGCTATTAGTAGATACAATTGGTTTGCATACAATATTAATAAAATTACAACACAGAGTTTCACATTTATTTTTTAGTGAACAACTACACAAAATAATTTCAACTAACCAAAATTTTAATCACATTGCCCTTCTTATTTTAATTATTTTGTCTAAAAAAATTATCAAAAAATCTAATTATCTAGCTAACAATTTGAGAATAAAATGTAAAAAAAAAAAAAAAAAGGGTAATAATAGGTTTCTTCATTCCACAAATCAAACTACATAAATACTGTAACGTATATTTGATGTTATTTTTTCAATATTTTTCTTGAAAAAACATTTGAATGAATGGACATTTGAATTGAAAAAAAAAACATTTTTAGAAACTGGTTTGGTTGTCCATCCTCCCTCCCCCAAATGTGTGTTCAGTATTTTAAAAAAATGAATAGCCTATTGTCATCTATTATGAAAAAAAAATTGTCTGGGTCTTCAGATTCAGATAATGAAAGCTACAATGTAATAAGCTATTATATTGTCTAGTATAGCAAATAGGGCACTATTTTGATAAATCATGCAATAATAATAATATACATATGAATGAATTAATAAGTATATTAATGTGAATATTAGTATAAAGGTATAATTTCAAAATAATACATTCTATTTTTATAAAATAACAATAAACTGATCAAAAGCATGAGAGTATTCAATCCATTAATTTATTTGCTCTACAATAAACATCTATAAATACTTGTTCCATATACCCAACTAGTCAACCTTAAAATAAGCTGTCTTCAATAAGAAAAATCCTTACTCGAGAGTTATTTCATACTTTCTTTTTTTTTATTACTGCTAATTTTTTTGTAGCCCTTTTTAATCCCTTCCTGTCAAGTTTGATAGTTATTTGTATGGCTAAGACTTTGTTGTTAAATCATAAGGTATTTTTCTTAATGGCTTGTTATTGTATCATCCACATCAGTGAATCATGATGTGTGTACCTAATGAGTTTTAGCACATTAAGTTTGGTCCAAAAATTTTAGATACAGCAATAATTTTAAATGAGAAAAAGTTTTATCTTTCATAGGTACCTTGTTGTAATACAAAACAGTTTTACCAAGCTTTGTATAATAAGCTACTATATTTTTATATAACTTTCAGTGGACTCATTGCTATATGCAAAGACCGACATATTTTATTTAAATTAACCATTTTTTAACAAATCAATACAGCAGAATATCACATAAGTTACCATCATTAGCCCTCACTACTCTTTTCATCTTAATTATTTAAATTTAATATTTTAATATTTAAATGGGATTAAACAAACAAATTTGACGAAAACAAACTCATTATCAAATTTTATATTGTACTTAAATAAAAAAAAAATATATCTTCTTTTGCTTATCTGAAAATTCTTTAAGTAAAATGAGGTAATCCTTTTGTCTCCCTATGGTTATAAGCAACATGTGAATGTAGAGTGAGCCATGGGGGCAGTTATCTAAATCTAAAAGTTTTTTTGTTCATGTTCCACCTTGTCTTTAATATTCATATCTAAACACTTCTCAATGTTCATCTTGTTTACATCTGATATGTTTAAGATTTTTAAAGAATTTTATTAACCTAATTTTAGTTATCGACTTACCTCACTCTATATAATTCGCTTTGGTTTATATCAAATGTAAACTTTAGTTTAATAAATTACCAATTGTGTTTTTTCAATTAAGAAAAATATTTTGACACATTCAAATGGTACAATCTTAAATAAAAATAAAATACATTAGCAAAGCAAGTAATTGTTGTCTACCTAATTTCATTTTAATAAATATAAAATAATATTCATAAGAACAATTTGATCAAATAATAATAATGGTGTAAGTTAATGTCTTGAGGTAAAACTGATAAAGAAAGTAAAGTTTTAAAGATTGGCCATTTTTTTTTTTTGTAATATGTTCAATATGAAATGTGAATTTAATTTTATTTAAGGTTCAACATTAAAGACCATATAAGTGTCTTTAAAAATTTTAAATAGCAAAATTTAAATTTATTTAATTTTATTTTAAAAGTCAAAGCAGAAACTGCTGAATAATATAAATTTGCCCCATAACCCCCTTGTATATAAATGGGTAAAACTCTGAAGAATCAACCTCAGTTAAAGATGTGATTAAAAAGTTCACATCAAGTATGATGTAGTAGTATAAATATCTAATTTAAACCTTTACTAACCTATGATTAGGGGGAAAATGGTTTATGGCTTTTTAAGTAATACTCTACCTGCTTTAATTTTATTGAAATTCATAAAGTAACATGGTATTAATGTTAGCAACATGTTCTGTTTCAATCCTTCTTTGAAGAACCCTTACCCGTGCTCTGATTTTGCCTCAAAACTATAGACATCTTCCTTTGTTACTCAAGGTCATATACAATTTGAATTTAATTGTAATCTAAGAAACAGTATGAACTCAAAAGTGAGCACAAAATTTGAATCGGTTTGTATTTTTCAATTAAATTAGTATCACCTTTTTTGTAAGTTGGTAATACTTTTGATATTTTTAAATAACCCAAAAATTTTCTTCAGTGAGCCTAAGATTTATTAGGTTTACTAATGATTTTTTTTTTTTTTTTTGCATTTTAGAACCAATTTCTTAAATTATCTAGTTATTTAAGTTCTCAACATCTTATGTGGATTTATTTTCCATTTATTTACAATTTCTTCCTTTTTCAATCCAGTCACTGGCTTGAAAAAGAGGCTTTGAGAAATTTTGATATTTATATTGGCCACATTTTTCAGATCTAAGTTTTCCTGTTTAGATTGACAAAATAGTCATTAAAAAAAGCTGTAATTTTCTTCTTCTTTTTTTTTTTACAATGGCAACTTATTTTAAAATTCTTATTTCTTCCATTATTTTGTCTTTGTTGTCGCAATTATTAAGTAGCTCTTTGTAATGCAATTGATTTGCTGCATAAAACACCTTCCTGTATAATAATTGACATCCTACTAATAGAATTCGAAATTATTATTTTTAAAGAAAATATCTTCTTGCATATTTAAGATAAATAGAAAAATTTTCATTTCTTGGTATTCTTTTACTTAATTCTTGTAAAACTTTGAAATTATTACACACCAGAATTCTTTCAGTTTTAATGAAAGATTAATTTTACACATTAACTTTTTCAGAACATATTAAATTTTGTGATCTCATTTTTATCCTTAAAAATAAAGATTTCCCCAGTTTAGTCTTACTAAATTCTCTTTCAAAGCCAATACTGGCTGAGCCATAATTTTTCTTACTGGTCTTTTAAATGTTAAACTTTAGGCAAAGGGATGATTGACACAAGGGCTAAATTATCAGAAAATCCCACCTCTATGATATCTGTATTTACTTTATCTGCTGAAAAGTTTTAGTTGATTGTAGTTGATAGCCATCATTAGTGGAACAAATTGTATCATTTCCTTAGCTACATGAGTAGATCCTTTAACATGGAGGTGGGATCTATTAAAATGTATATCAAAATTTTTTTTTGCTTGTAACTTACAACCAGATTATTTACATTATAGTAAATAGCCCTTTAGTATCACTAACTATAGTATCATTAACTGAAATCAATTTCAGCTATTCGGCTATATTTTTCATATATATAAATATATATAGGGAAAGAGAGAGAATTTTAGTGTCTATCTTTTTGGTATCTGTTAGATAGAAATGAAAAAAATATTTAAAAAATGTGCTATGAGGGCAAATATATCTATATATTCCTCTTGGAATTAGCTAAAAGAAAGAGAATCAATGAATTAAGTAATTATAATTAATAAATTTTATTAATTTATCTTATACAGAATATAACTATACTCAAATTATGATTTGAGTTTTATATATTTTATTTTACTTACGTTCAGGAAATATAGAAAGTATGTGCTTTAGGCTTTTTATTAGATTTGAAAGCAATTTTTAAAATATATAATCTATTTTCTGGCAACTTGACAAATTCACCATATCCCATGTGTATGACTTTTTCCTTAAACAATTGTCTCAATTGAATTTTGACTCATTTTTAGAGTGATTTTTAAATTTTACTAAACCACTTGTTGGATAAAGTAGTAATATTTATTAATATTATAAATAGTAGATATTTAAATTTTTAAATGTAATCTATTGTGACACTCAATGCTAGTGTGCGTAATTCACGTTCTGATGGTTGTAGCTTCAAATCATGGTTTCCCCTGGTACTTTTTCTGAACTAATGATTTCAATGTTTCTTAACAGAGCTCTCTAAAGTTGTGGAGTTGGTGTACCGATAGGAGTTCGTAGTACTCTCACCCCCAATGAAGGACAAGCATGGCTTACAAAAATGCAATATACTGAACAAAATCATTTCTGCAAGTATCATATTAAAAGTCATCCATGAGAGTATTAAACCAAGGAATATAAATTCAATCATGATGGTTTAAGTTCCAATGAGACTGACTGTCTATTCTATATTTTTTAAATGGCGTGATAGCAAATTCTAAATAGAAGAATCTTTGCCACCCTACTTAGTCCAATCAGCTTCTGAAACAGCAGTTTTTAAAGCATTACTTGAATTACTTCTTAGGTCATTATGAAGCTGTAGTATTTATGAAGAATCTTTCAATGAACTGGTATGACAGCTCATACCTTTACAAACAAATTACCAAATAAATAATGTTATTTATTTCATGATATATTAGTCAATAACTACTAAATGAAACAAATATATGTTAAAATATCTTTAATTTAGAAACTTAAGAAATCAAATTGCATTTTTTTTTCTTTGACCACTCTTTTTTACAGCTTCTTTTTTATTTAGGGGCTGATTGAAAATATATATGCATAAGCCATTATTGAACTAAATTAATTTAAAAATAATGTTTTACTGGCAAACATCATTTTACATAATAGTGGTCTTGAATATTGATGTTAATCTATTAGGATTTTTAAATGTAATCTATTTTTAGATTAAATCGATATATTTATTAAATAGAAATATATTAAATTATCTANAAAAATAGTCAAACTTAAAACTTGAAATAAAAAAAAAAATAATAATAAATAAAAAATATGAATACATAAACACATTATAATTGAGAATTTTAGAATTATTTTATTTATTTAGTTGTCAACCATTGATCTCTTCTACTTAGAATTCTATGTTAAAAAACTAAGTGGAAGAATAATAATGAACAATTTAAATAAGAATCCTACTAAAGATTAACTTAATAAATAAATATTTATTCGTAGACTTAAATTAACCTTTAGTAGTATCAATATTGAAAGAAAGTAAATTAAATAATTTACTTTCATTCAATTTGTAATTTTTTAAATGTATTAATACGTTCCAAGGCAACTACTTTTTAAATGTACTGGAGGATAAACAATAGTACAAAATTAATAAAATAGATTTTACAACATTTTATTAAGTGATTTTCTAGCATGTTTTATCAAGTTATTTCACCACAAAATCAAGTTTGCTACATCAGAAACGATGCTAACATTTCTGATGTGGTTAACTTGCAAGAAATATCAAATGATGATATTACTCTTTTCAGCACAGTAAGGGGGAAGGACCCCCTCAAACTGGCAAAACTCCCTCGCGCTTACGACCATACCATCCCAAGGAAATATTCTCAAAATTTCTACTCTTTGGCCATAGAATAATTTTGAACGAAATTTTAGCTCTTAAACTAAATAGAAAAATTATTTTTAGCCATGCTGATGAAGGCTAAGAATTTAGAGGATTATATTAGAGAGGCATCTTTATCAACACTCTTACTATAGATAAACTTATTGACAGAACCACTAACATTCCTCTTTTTGAAGACTCTTTCTTCAGTGAAAGTAAAAAGACTTTGAAGACTGGGAAAAATGCTTGACAGGTTTATTGAGAAGGAGGGCTAATGGTTTTTAGAATGTTGTATGATATTTCTATATTCATTGGTAGTGAAAATAACCTCTTAAATTGGTTCTATGTCAGTTCTGTCACTATCCAGTTAACGACAGGAGGGACATAGATCAAATTTCTTCAACTTATTCAAAAATCATCTAAGAATAATATCTATGGTCAAAAAATTCTCCATTTGAATATAATAATATAGATTTTTAAATTGTCTGTAGTGCAAGAATAGCATAATCTAAGCAGATTTAGCTTTTTATGTTTCATTAAAAATGAATATAAAAAAGATTAAATGACAAAATTTAATTTACAAGCCTGAGAAAACATATTTCTTATGCATAAAAGAAATGACCACTGAACCATGCCTTTAGAATGGATGGTAAGGAGAAGGAGGATAGCGCCCACCTATTTTTGTTATATTCATAAATTTCTTCCTTAAAAGCATTGTTTGTAAAATTGCTATAGAACATTATAATTATATAAATGTTAGGACATTGCATTTCTCACTAATTCATCCTCCATAAAATTTTTCGTAACTCAATTAGCAACAAAGATATTACGATTATAAATTTTTGACTCTCTCTAAAGTCCAAATTTTCCTTATTTCCAACCAATAATTAACCAAAAATTAATTCTTACAAAGACAAATGTATCAAATTCAAACAAGGGAAAGCCTACTTTTTTTTTATAATGAAATAATAGAGAGGACTCGCACAACATTCAAAATTACTTTCTAAAATATCTTTCTTAAAATAATTCTTAAAAATTTTTATTTCACATCAATGTTAAAATAACACTTTACAAACATTTCGCTTAAAACATTTTTTTCTTAATGCTAATAATAACAAAGATTTTAAATTTTCCCTCTAAAACCTCTCCTCTCCCCTTCTCAATATCAGCCATTAACAAACTCCTCCAATGGTTTGCAAAAGGAAGATTAAATTCCAAATTTGGATTTATTACTTTAAAAATAGCTAACATATATATATTCACCAATCTTAATATTGAAAGTTTTCAAAATTACATCATAGTACCAATACGGCTAGCTGATTTCCAATTTTTCTAAAATAAACTATTGATTAATAATTTTCAGCACATTTTAATGCTAATGAGATTGAATACCTTAGTTTTAAAAATTTTACAGAATAAAATTAATTCAGCTTTTCCATCAACAGTACACATGTATTTAAAATAAATTGTTATAAAAACATATGTTTTTTAGGGCACATGCCATTCAAGCTCAAGTAATGAAGTAAGAACAATCAAAAATCAAAATTAAAAAAAAAAAATTTCTTTTGGCAATATCTCTTTTAGGTAAAGAAGCATCGTTTTTGTGAAAATGCTATCAGTTTTTCAAAAAGGCTCAGCTGCCCTGTGCCGCTCCAGCTTACCAAAATTATGGACAATGAGCCGAAATACAGCCTGTAATATAATGCCACCTCAACAACTAACTGACATAGAGATGGCAAGAATAAAACGAAATTTTGAACGAGCTGATAAAAATATAGATAATAAACTAGATGTATGGGAATTTAATGACTATACCAATTACACAATGGGGAGAAGGCTTGATTTTCGAGATTTGAATAAGGCAAGTTATGAACATATAGACTATTTCATTTTAGGAATTGTACTTCAAATGAAACTAGAAAAAAAAAAATATATATATATATGTGTGTGTGTGTGTGTGTGTATTTAATATGAATTTAATCAATTTTGGAAAGAAACTAGTTTAATATAATTAAACACTTGATTGTTTAAGAGATTCAACTTTAGGACACAGTAAGGTTAGTCTATCAAAACGGCCTCTACATTTCCTTACTCTTATCTGCTAACGTGCTGCTCTACCCCCCCCCCCCCCCCTCCCCTTTATTATAGTAATAGATTTTTTTTCTTAACAAATCTTTGGAGTGGAAGGACCCTGTTAAAAAAAAGATCATTGGATCAGTAGTTTGCTGGAAGTTACAGATGGTTTCTGTGTTCAGATCTAATGTCCCATTCAACTTAATTCTTATTTGGCTTTTAATAGACAAGGGGAGGCATATATTTATTTCACTTCTCATTTAAAATATTCCCCAAAATTTGACTTAACTGTTTAGTAGGTTTTTCATAACTTCATACCTAGTTTGTTTTAAGGTATAATTTCTATAGATTTTTTAGCATTCAAAGAATGTGGCAATCATGTCCCATTTTGTCTGGTATGTAAAATTAATTACATACGTTTTCCTTTAATTAACACATTCCTGCCCACTTTTGTGATCTATTCCTTCTTCAGTTATATCTATGGGGGTAGGAGAGAACTCCAAATTTTTATGAAGATATTTATTTTCAAATTGTGAAAGAAAATGATGGCACTTTTTGTCAGGCCAGAGAAAGGACATATTATTAATGTTATGTATTAATTGCTATATATATTTTGAAATTACTGAACTGTATAGGGTATTTTTGAAAATATTATTTTTTCTTTGGAAGTCACACTTTATTATAAGGGTAATAAAAAATAAAACATTATTTTCTAGAAATTTTTAATAGGAAAACAAATCAAAAAATAAAAATGTCCTACAGCCTCAAAATGAAAAGTAAATCTTTGAAATGAAATGATATAACAAAACTGAATAAAAAGGAAGAATTCAAGGAAAATGATCAATAATTGGTATTCCCACCTCCAGCTCTGATAATTGCTTCCATTCTCCTGCCCATTCCAGCGACCAGGGCTCTTACATGTTGTTCTGGGATGTTGTTCCACTCTTCCACTAACATTTCCCTTAAATCTGCCAAATTTTGTGGGTCTCGGGCGCGGACACGTCTTCCAAGCATGTCCCATACATGCTCTATTGTGTTCATATCTGGACTTCTGGGTGGCCAAACCATAACGTCAATTTCTTCTTGTCTGATGAAATTTTCACTGATCGAGCAACGTGAGGTCGGGCATTATCGTGCATAAAAATAAAGTTACCTGCGATATTTCTGGCGAAAGGTATTACATGTGGCTCAAGTATGTACCTGTCAGCAGTTATAGAGCCACGGTTCAAAAGAACCAACTCTGTACGGGAGTTTAAATTTATGCCCCCCCACACCATCACTGACCCACCACCAAACGCAACCCTTGGAGAAAAAGTGCATGGAGCATACCTCTCTCCCCGCCTTCGCCATACCTTTTCCCGTCCATCTGGGGATCGGAGACAGAATCTTGACTCATCGCTGAATAATACGAGGCTCCAATCTTCCTGAGTCCAGTTTAGGTGCTCCCGAGCAAACCTCAAGCACTCAACCCGGTGTTCCCTGGAGAGAAGAGGTCCATTAGCTGAAGGATAAGAGGTCAATCCATAATCATTGAGTTGTCTTCTCACGGTTCGCTCTGAAATTTGCACATTCCTGAACCTTTGGAGAAGACCATGCAGACTGTTACCAGTTGATCCGCGATCCCGAAGAGCATGCAGTTGCAAAAATCTCTCGTCATGGTGGGAAGTTGACCTCGGACAGCCTTGTCCGACTTCCTGTGTGCCCTCCAGTTCGACGGTGCCTATTAAGCACCTGGTCACTAAGGATTGTGACCGCTGGAGCCGTTGCACAATATGCCTTTGAGAAAACCCTTCACTCGAAGTAACAGCACGAATTGATTCCTCTTGGTCAATGCTCTTCTGTTGGCCATCACAACGTTCTTACTAAACTCACAAGTAAAAACTGAAGTCTCTTAAATGTTAGAAAATCTTCAATAAGATGAATCTTTGCTAACAACTAACCATTTACTGATAGGAAGAAAGAAAATAAGTGGATTAACTGACCCTTTTCTCCATAAACGGGTAGGAATATAAACAGGTACAGGATTAACGGGATAAGATACAACACAAAGTCCAGTCTGGGGCAAAGGAATTTCTATTTTTATCTCTTATGTAATAATAATATAAATATTTGTAAGTGATCCTTTAATTTTGTCTGGCAGTGTATATGTATATATAGGATCTTTTTAATGTTAAAAGACAATTTATTAAATTCCAATAAGGTAAATTTTTAAAATAAGAATAAAGGACCTTCATATAGTTCTAATCACCACTGCACTTGGGTCAAGATGTTATCCACACAGTTAAATGTTAATTATGTGACAGTTAATACAAATTTAGAAGCAAGATTTGAAGTCACATAATAGTTCTAGATTCTTATTAAGAATACTGAAAGATTTAATTTATTTTTAAATTAAGAGTTTTTGACTGTGGAGATTATTAGTAGAGAATTTGTTAGGGTTTGGTTAAGGTTGACCCAAAAAAAAATGTCACTACTATTAATTTATTTTTCTTTTCATAGCAATAAGACCATTTATTATAAGAATTATTAAAATTATTTGTTAAGCTAAATCATAGCATTAATAATTTCATAAAAATAATTGCTTGATGATTCAAATATGCTGCATGTTTCACTTACAAATGCTTTACAGACTTCAGGAATTGAAATATGTGATTGTATTACTTAATTTTTTGGTGATAAATATTTTTCTAATATTAGAATAAAGAGTTAATTTTTTTTAATTTGACATTTACATTATCAAATAATTTAAACCATAGTTCTCCTATCTTTAATCTATACTGCTATCCCTCTTCAAAACTCTATAGAGTCTTTTATAACTTTTCACTGTGATTTGCAAAGGAAAATATATTTGGAGGTGATTAATTAAACTATTCCTAATCATTATGACATAAAAAAAAATGTAAGCCTTCTCTAGAACAGCCAATAAACAATCATAAATAAATCATCATGCTGTTCAGAAGAATAGACAAACAAATATATTACGCAAAATTAAGAAATTAATTTGCTGGATCCAAATGAAATTATTGCAAATTAATTTGCCTAGAAATGGTTAATAAATGGTTCAAGAACAACAATATTGAAATAAAAGTGATTTGTGAATTTTTTATAAATATCACAAATTAAAAATTAAAAGAATTAATTAAAAAAAGAATTAAAAAATAGTATATATGTTTAGAGAAACCCATAAAGTTTTGTCAATTTTTGATGGTATTTATTTTTTTATTTTTTTTTCCATCAATGCATAGCATACATTGATACAAGTCACAGCAGTTTTCATTGTAAGCTTCTCTGGATTTATTTATTGTAATGAGAAAACACGTTTATTTTCTTAAATTTAGGCTAAATGCCATTTTCAAACCCTACAATTTTGTTCTGTGGGGTGCCGCTAAGCCTTCCAATATCCAACAAATACAATCCTTTCAGTCCAAAATTCTCAGAATTGCTAATGCTTCATATATTATGTGTCCAACTCTACCCTTTATCACGACTTTAATATTCCTTTTGTCAAAGACCTTATCTCCACTCGCTTCAAGCTCCTCCATAGCAAACTCCAATTTCATCTTAATCCATATACCCAATCCCTGTCATTGGACTCCAATCCTCACAATCCTCTATCATTTGTTAAAACCTTTCATTTAAAAAAAAATAATTGTTTCCCAAATTAGTCTCTTAATTTTTTTCTTAATACACTTTGTATTGAAATATAGATATCATTATATAACTGAAACAAAGTGATTTAAAACACAAGTTACGTTTTATGAAATGTTTGGCAAAATAAATTCTTGTCTCAAAAAAAGTTTTATTAGTATAATTTATTGTAATTAAGAAAGGATTTATTGTTGTGGAAATACATTTTTTGGGAAATAATAAACTGATATGTTAAAAGGGTTAATAACTAAGGGGTTCTGATTTATTAGAATTTTATATGTCTAAATAGCAATTTAAATGTTTCACCAATATTACTTTAAATATTTTTTTTAGTTATTTAAGGAGCTTGATACAGACAGCGATGGAGAATTGAGAATATGTGATCTAATAAAGCATATGGAAAGAAAACTAACAAAGCCATCAAATACAACTCTTGAAAAAATGTTTTGCTATTATGACAAAAACGATGATGGTTATATGAAACTCCATGAATTTCGACAGGCTCTGCATCATATGGGATATCAGTCAATAGATAAGAAAATAACTATACTTTTTAACTGCTATGATACTGATAATGATAGACATATTACATTTTCACAGTTCAAAAAAATAATGCTTGAAGAAATGCCAAGGCTCTTAATATGATACCCAATAGAGATGTTGTCAAAATGAAATATAAATAAAAAAAATTTATAAACTATTTTCTTTTATTTTTATTCAATTGAATCAAAATCAGTTATTTTATTTAGGCTATTTAGTTTAATTACATTTTTCATTCAATCAATGGAAATGTTTATTAACATTAAACATTAAATATAATTGCCTAAGGATACCTGTTTCTGCCAGAGCAGTAGATTTAAGAGTCAACATCTTTACTTGATAGTTATATTTAAATATTTTGTAGGAACTTGAAAGTAGCTGTGGTGACTTTTATAACAATATAAACCTTACACAGATTGATGTCCCTTCCTGAACAGGCCTTTTAAGAAATAAAATTCTGTCAAACATAAGCCATATAAGTTTCTTTTGATTAGTGGAGTCAAAATTGGATCATTTGCTAATTAATTCACATCATATATCAAATTTCCCAAATCTTAAATCAGTTATTAAGTAATTATTGATACATGAACTCTGAATAGTTCATAAAATTAAATTTCCAAATTAAAATAAGTATCTGTTATAATTTCCTTAAAATCATATTCAATTTCCGTAGTTATTACAATTTTTTTTTTTTACTTGCTTTATTTTTATGATCTTTCTAAAGCCCATCTGATTATTCATAATTATAAAAAATATATATTATTAAATAACAATATAATATAAATATATCTGATAGGTGATAAATAAACAACAAGAAAGTCATGAACAATAAGCAGCCAAATTGAAAATAAGAGAATATAAAGAAATAAAATAATCATACAAATATAAGCTCTGCAAAAACATAGATGTGACAATAGAAAGAAATACATTACTCATATTGAAATGTGAAAGAACATCGAGGCTAAAAAAAAACAGTTTTAAATTTATTACTCCTGTAGATTGTGGATTGCAAATAAAGCGTGTAACTTTTTACACTATATATAAAACTAATCATGCTCCTGGAAATGAGGTATCGAGAAAATAGATTAGAATGGGATAAGAAAATATTGTATTCTTATATAGGAAACTCAAAATGAAATGTAAACATTTGTTATTTTTTTAAAAAATCTAGTATTTTGAGATAATTTAACCTTGAACAGCTGACATAATAAGCCTTATTATAAATATTAGTTACTTTTCAACTGTAAAGATGTTAGCAATTTCTTCCAGAAGTAATGAAAAGGAAATATAAATTCAGATTTTATGTTAATATTTTTTCATTTTCATAAACATAAAGAAATTATTAAATATTTGTAAGCTAACTACAAATACATCTAATACCTCTCTTTTAGTAATATTTTCTTGGAATGTAGACATGTATTGGACAAGGCCTGTTTCCAAATCTAATGTAGCTAATTTGGTCCTGAGCATTCTCCAAGGGAGACAAAGGCCGGTTACAAGCTGCATACTGTCACACCATTCTGTCACTGATATCAGACCTAGAAAGGGTTTACTTTACAGTCATTCTAATTTAACATTATAGAAAAAAAAATTGCAAAAACTGTAATTTTCTTATATATTTATTTGTGGATGTATAATGGGTCACATTATGTGTCACAGAAATCAATAAAATATTTTTAAAATCTCAAAAAAAATTAAAAATATTAATAAGAAATAAAAAAGTACTAAAGAATCAGCTTCTTGTTGCCCAGGATACAAATTTTAATATAAAATTACAAGACATATTACACTGGGGAACACATTTTTGTTGAGTTAGATCTGACACTGTTTTTTCACTACTTCTTGGCTTCTGAATCTGAGAATAACCTCAGATTTTGTCTATCACATCAACTTTGTAAACTGAAGGATATCTCCAGAAATCATAAAAATCAGGCATTTAGAAAAAGATAAAGTAAAAACGTACCAAATATACAGTTTACAAAACATTTAATGTAAGTTAAATCGAGTTCATACATATAAAATTGTTTAATTAATGAACAGGGCTTAAAAAAAAAAAAAGTATAAAAATTTGTTTTTGTAGCTTTTCTGGAGTGTTTAGTTTGTGTACATTCACGCTTGATGCTCCAATAATAGTCAGCCATCATATTTTGGTCCCATCTAACTTGATACCTTACTTCCATGACCCTCAAATCTTGATGGAAACGCTCACCCTACTCATCACTCACTGCACCAAGATTGTCCGGAAAATTAGCAAGGTGGCTGTGTAAAAATGCAATTTAATGCTCATGGAGCAACCTAGCTTTTGGAAGCTTTCCAAGAGTTGCTGGACAATTTTGGAGTGATTCAATGCTCGTGTATTTCCAAGAAAATCTGTAATAATGTTTTTGAATGCCATATCCATATTCCTCTTCTTCCAAAGAGGGAAATTTATTGAAAACTGGTACGGGGACTTCAGCTGAATGTGGTACTAGGCACATAGCTGACGGTAAACTAGGATATTCTATTTTACATTTGTTTTTCTTGTTATATACCGATGTTTTCACTATACAGAAGTAACAATCACTTGAATGATCTTTGGGCTCGTGCCAAATCACAAGTATACAAATGGCAGCTTAGCACCTGTTCCCTTGGTCCACATTCGTGAAACTTCAACACACTGTTTACACACTTCATGAAGTGCCTATATTTTATCTTGATCACCAAGTTTCACTTTAAAATAGGCAAAAATGTTTGTCTGAAAAATGTACTGATGTTTGTCTTTTTACAGGGAATGGTAAAACTGCCACATATATAACAAAGCCAATCGGGGCTGTTTTCGCACTTTCAACGTTTAAACACACTACGCAGTTCTGTACACTTCTGTAACGAAATACTAAATACTGCTTACCGACACACAACGTTTCAGCACAGTATAACAGACATAAATAAACATGCAGGTTTAGACCAGCATGCGCCCCACCCAAATAGAAACTGAACATGAGGTGATAAAAGAAAGCTAAAAAAAGTTTTAAAACCAGCGTTCCTAATTCTATAGCAAACAGATAAAAAATCTAACTCAACAAAAATTGAGTTTCAAATTGTTCTCCAGTGTTATAGATGTCAGCTAGGATGCTAGGGATTCGCTTATTTAACACTTCTCCTGAGTGTTGGGCATTTTTTTTACAAATTAATTTTATAATATTAATATATTNAGTTTTCTCTATTTTTTTTTTTGCTTTTTTGTCCTCATATTCGTCAGCCAACATCATGAGGTGCCCATGCTTTATCTTGATCAACAAGTTTCACTTTAAAATAGGCAAAATATGCTTGTCTGACAAATGTACTGATGTTTGTCCTTTGACTGGGAATGGTAAAACTACCACATATATACCAAAACGAATCGGGGCTGTTTTCGCACTTTCGACGTGTAGAAGCAAAGGTAGCCATAAGGAAACGTTTCAGTTCAAGCACACTATGTAGTTCTGTACACTTCCTTAACGAAATACTAAATACTGCTTACTGACACACGTTTCACCACAGTATAACAGAAGTAACTAAACAGGCAGGTCTAGACCAGCATGCTCCCCACTCACATAGAAACTGAACGTGAGGGTATAGAAGAAAACTAAAAACAGTTTTAAAACCAGCATGTCTAATTTTATAGAAAACAGCTAAAAAATCTAACTCGACAGAAATTGAGTTCCAAATTATTCCCCAGTGTTATACACCTTCAATTATCCAACTTTGCCAATATTATTTATGCTAATAATAACAAATTATTGAATAATTTAACTGGAGATTCAAGAAAGAAAAATGTAGTAATAAACATATAAAAAAAAAAAAAAAGCTTAATTTCAGAACAGGAAGTAAAGAACTATTATTAATAATCTTTAAAGAAAACATACAAAAACAAATGATAAGAGTTAATTTTAGTAGTTCTTTTTAATATATAATATGTTTATCTCACTAAAACTTAACTTCTAGAGTAGAATCCAAATATAATTTTGAAAAATTGGAGTTTCCCTATTTTAACAGAAAATTTATATTTGGAAAATATATTAAACATACATGCTAATCAAATTAAAAATTTCATAGAAAACCTTTCAATAAGAGATTGATAAATATTTTTAGAATAAATAAAAAAGTTGCACAAAGTTGCAAAATATGAAAGAAATTAATGTTAATATTGCATTTTATCATAAAATAACAAAATCTAGAATAATTTTATGAAGATCCAAAGGCCTCAAAAGTTATCTTGGTATAAATAGTGCATAAATCTCTCACTGATATAAAAAAAATGACTTAAATTAGTAAATCCTCGAAAAATCCCTAGATCTAGGTAGTAACTGTATACTGTACCTATATATTGGTCTTAGAAAAGAAAGATTTTGATATAGTTTTTTAGGGCACCCTTAATGCTTTGGTCAGTTTGTATACCAAGATTTATGTTCCATGTATGGATGGCCTTTTGTAATACATTTGTGAATTAGTGAATGTTTTCATTATTTATTTAAGGTGTTTCAAATTCGTTTTCCCCCATAATACCACTACTAAAATAACCTTAGTGGTTCACTTGCCAAAAAAAAAAAAAGAAAAAAAAAAGGTTACTCCAGTACAGATATCTCTGAAATGAAAAGGATTATTTTTAAAGCAAAGTGGAAAGTATAGTTTTTAGACTGTTTTATATTATGTACTTTTTTGTAAGGTTTTCTACACTTAAAACAGTGTCAAAACTCTGTAAAATGACTCTTCATTCATTTAAATGTGCAAATTACTCAAATGGAAGCAATTTTATTGAAAAATGTATGGTTATAATGTAAAAGTAAGTAAAAGAAAAACGAAACTGGTTTGTATGAAAAATATTTGGTAAAACATTGTCCTTTATTATTGGTAAAAGATGGCAAAAAGTATAATAAATAATTGCAATAGTCATTGTATAGTCTTATCTATGAGTTGTGATCAATAGGCTGTTGGAGCTTATGTCAGCCTAACTAGTGACTAGCAATTGTAATAGGTTTTTATTTTATTTTATTAAGTGTTAGCCTCCCTTTCAACTATATTAAGGGTCATGAAGAAAGGGGCTATCTACAGGGGATCACCTCATTCTTAACATCCACTGCTCAGGACAAGCTTTCATTTATCGATAAAAGTTAGCCCAGTGCCTACCTCCTAGACACAAAAAATAATGGTCACTAATTTATATGTGTGTCTGTTAATGCTCTAAAGGCCACAGTTTACTATTTTCTTTTTACTTAATGACAATCAGCATGTTTACTTAATGAAAATCAGTCTATGCAGAGTTCATTATTGAACAATATCGAACCAATTGGAGTGAGAATTCTCGGTAATCTCAAGTGGAAAATAAAGAATATGTTTCAAATATGGCCTTAATATTCAATATAGAGAAATTAAACTCAAAACTAGTTTTTGTCTTGATAACATACACATTTAAGAGTTACTGAGTGTAATTGAACATATAAGGGTGGAGGTTTACGTGAACTGTAAATTTTTTACCTTCATTGCTTGGAAGCTGAAATTAGTTGTTTTCTGACATCAATTTGGCATGTTGCTTTTAAAAGTAAAAAGAAAAGCAGAGTTCAATATTGAGTTGTATTGCACAAATAGAACTGGGGCATTATCTAATATGCCAAGAATGAGTTCAAAAAGTGCTTTAATCTAGCGGGTGTAATATTTAGATTAGAGTAATGAATCTCAATAGAGAGTTGGTTATAGGCGAAATACATATTTCAGGAGTATCTCGGTGAAATTAAACAATTAGGAGTGAAGTTTTAACTTACCTTAAATCTTAATTTAATGGTTTTAAAACCAAAATCAGTTGTTAACAAAGGCTTCCACAGTCTCAAGAAATATTCATAATACTTCTTCTAGGCTTGACCACCTGGAAAAATTTTTGGCGATCCTTTGCACATCTTGTGATGGCTTCTTCACAGAATGACCTCATTTCACATGCAGCCCTGAAGAAGCTTTTGCCTGATGTGCAAAAGATCAGCAAAAATTAACTGTTCCACATAGTCAAACCCGAAAGTATTTACCAAAATTAATTGTTTTTCTTAATATAATTTGGCATATCACTTTAAAATGTTTTTATATTTTTTTGAAAATATTGATGTTTTATGGCTTCTTAGATGTCACTGCTGGTACCTCTTCATCTGTTGCTTTATTTTATACCAAGTAATCTGGATTGCATTATGGATTGCAATTACTTATAAGGGGTTGCATTTAATTAATCAATCAGATTGAATTGAATGCTTCAAAATCATTTCCAGGGTGTCAAAAAGAAGTTAATAGTGAAATTGAAATAATAATTGAAAAAGTATGATTCAATCATGAAACTTACTGACTCATTCAGCCATTTTATCTAAATTCTAATTACTTCTTATATGCTGGAAGCTTGAGATTTGGTAAGGAAATTGATCACCCCCGATTTTGGAGATATTATTGAAAACCAATTTTTCCATCCCATTGACCTTGAAATAGGCTGTAGAAAGAATAAAATTTTGGGTACTCAAAATTTTTGAGGTCTATAACTTCAGAAAGGGATGGCTTATTTAAATTATGTACAACTCTGCTCCTATGGCTATTTGCATTATCTCCACCCATCAAACAAATGAAAGTAAATTTTAATTAGACCAATTTTTTTCTAATTTAGGAATTTATTTTAGACTCATGCAATTTTTTTAATTAGTCTTAAGTATTTTAAATTTAAATTTTTACAACTTATGCATATTTTGTCTTTGTATATACAATCCTTGTACCTCAAAAGAGGTCCAAATCTGCAAGAAATGAATGTACTAAACTATAATAGGGTTATTAAAAAAAAAATTAAACTTAAAATAAAATTGCTAATACCAAGTTCAATATTGAATCTAGGTACATGCACTGGGTTTGCTCATTACCAGTTTTCTTATGGCACCAAATTTAAATTTTCATGCAACAAGTAACCTATATGTGAGTGTAATTTCTAAACTATCTGAATCATAGTACAATCATATTTTACTCATGATTTCATGTCTTCTGAATAATTGAGTGAGAGATCAAAAACTTATTTTTACACAACACTCTCAGACACTTAAACATAAATTTCATTTAATCTTTTTTTATTGTGATAGCCTCTTTTTCAATCATTTAGGGTATGTTGGGGGAGGCTATCTATAGAATACCTATTCTAAACACCCATGGCTCAGGACAAGCTTTTATTTATAGATAAAAGCTTGTCCTTAGATTGCAAGACCAAGCAAATCCTCAGGCTACCCTGGCGCTCCTGTTCATTTGATTCTATCATTGGAGAATAAAAGACATCACAAACTAATTTTTCAAAATTATTCACTAAAATATTAAATATTATTTTCTCATGGAGAGTTTCTTTTTTTTTTACCTTAGATATTATTGTTAGATGATTTTTTGTTGGTGTTCGGTCAAGGTAGATATAAAAAATACAAATTTTAAAAATACAAATTTTAAAAATACACATTTTTAAAATTTGTATTTTTCTTTTATCTTCCTTGACCGAACCCCAACAAAAAATAAATCTAATAATTATTTTCTCAGCCTATGTAATGTGATTAATTAATTATATACAGTTTTCAATTCTTATGTGGTTGGATATTTTGACAATGAATTTAACTCAAGTAGTTATGTACACTAATTAAAGCCATACAAGCATCAAATTTCTGCTGGCAGCTTTTGTGATAATTTTGTTTGGAATTAAGTGAGTTCATGTGATATATACAGGACAAGTACTCACGTTTCCCTTTATAAAAGTGAACAATGAAACAATAAAGTAAAGAAGTTTGATTCACATATTTTATGACAATATTTTCCTGGTTATTGCTTAAGATTATTAGTGCGTATAATATGTCATGCTCAAGGAATATGTGCAGTTTAATAGTAATGTTTTCTTCATGAAAATAAATTCAATATTTTTAGTCAAGAGTACAGGAAATTATATGGCTATAGATAATAGTTTTCCTCTGATTGATTTTATAGTTCCTTGCTGATCTTATAGCTTTCTGTATCCATCTCATATGGGCTTAGCAAGGATCAAATACCTTTGTCAGCCTCATGTACATGTCCACATCAGACCCAAGAACTAATGTTCAAGTAGTTATCCAGAACCTTGATCGATCCTATTTCCTATCTCAATTAAGTTAGTTGATTTGACTTACTCTGTAGGAGTTTACTCCCATAGAGGAGTTAATGACATATTTTTATCTAATTTAATCTGAATATGGGGGGAGGGAAAAATGGTTTCACTTCCATTTCAGGAGCAATGATGTCTTTCTGAGGATAAAGCAGTATACCTCTTATCCTATTAATCTCATAACTATAATGAATTCTGGCAAGTAACTCTCTTAACTCCATTGATAAATATTTTTATAATTGCTAAAAAAAAAATATTTTTATATTTCTCATGTAACATATACATTTCATCTCAAATATATTTCATATATTCTTCATATATGAATTGTTTATAAGAAACCAATCAATGACTGATCATTAGCTGTTGCTTAATTTACTTGAAAAATTTCATATGCATGATGATTAAGTGATCAAAATGACAGATTTATTGTAAAATATTATAGCAATAAAAGACTGATAAAATAACTCAATTTAGTATGATCTTAGGGAATAATTATTTTATCTATTTTATTATCTATTTATTTTCATTCCTTAAAGATTTTATAATTTACTTCAGCTATTGTTGAGTTTATTATTAGCTTATAAAATGTTTATTTTATTCTACTTATTAAAAAATATTAAAAATAAAATAAACATTAAACATTAAACCTGTTAAATACTAACTTTTTTATAAGCAATAAAAAAATGTTTTATAAGCATATATATAGTCTTAAAATCACACATTGTAGCAAACTTTGAATGCTTTAGTTACATTATACAAATATGTATTTAAAATTAAGATTTCTCCACAGGGAATAGTTCATTTTTAAGTTCATAAGATTCTGTTAGGAAAATGTATCAAAAAACTCTAATCCTATTGTAAATAATTCTTGCAAATATTATTTTTTTCTAATATTTCTAGTAGTGGGAGAAAACAAATTAATCATTTATTCCAATATTTGACACAAATGTATTGACAAAAACATACCTATAGAAAAATCTGCTTTGATTATGTTGTTGTCAGATAACTGACTCACAAAGTAAGTTATTCAGTTCTCAATAGACAACAAATTTATTTTAATATTTATTATTATTCTGGCTAGTAAAGTAGCAAATATTTACATAACTATATTATTAACAAAAGTTAATTGATAGTAATATTACAATTTACCTTTTGCTTGAGGATCAAAATAGCTAAACTGTTGGAGTAATTTGTTTCTTGAATTATTAATTTTTGTAGTCAGTTCCCGGATAGCCGAGCTCTCTATCAAACCCACTCTTTGCCTGAAGGTAAGCGTGACTGGTCCAGTCTTTGTACTTGACATAAACTGAACAAAGTGTGTCCTTAGATCTGGTCCAACTAATTTGAGATAGGCACCTTTATTTGACCCTGTCTCATAATAATTTGAGGCCGAAAATATTGTTATCACCTGAAATAAGAGATTATATGTTGAAGAGTTTATATTGAAAAAGAATAAAGTAATGTAATTATATTAGCTAACATAATCATTTTAAGACCTAGATTATATGAAAATTCCATTTCCATTCCACAAACTAAACAAAACAAATATATAGAAACTGAATGGAACTGTACCAGCCAAGAAAGTGTATGTGTGAGCTGTATTATATAAATATAAGAAGGTATTGAATGAGATACTCATAGAGTAGGACCCAATAATTTTTATTGGATTTGATTCAATTAATACTCAGAGATTAACATTCAATTGACTCATTAAGACTCGGACATACATGAGTCGCTTAAGTACTACATTGCTTGCAACAATAACACACATGTTTCACAGTCTATTCGCTTTCTAATCTGAAGAGCTTCCGTTATATTTTCAACTAGAAGAGAACAATAATCAATAAATTGAATTATATTTTATGTCCCTTATATAAACACTCCATACATGCGTGCCCGCGCGCATGTGCACGCAAGAACACACATTCATATATGAGTCACCCAATATAGGATCTGTGAAGATCTGTAATTTTTTTGTTCTTTCTAACAAAGAGTCGCTTCATCGTACCTATTTCTTATAGCTTGATTTCTCAAGGGGAAATCTGCTAAAAAGCCCTGTTCGCTCTATGCCTAACACAATATTTTTTCGGAACGGGTAAATTGAGATAGAATTTGGGATTAAGGTTCCATCCGATCCGAAAGTGTGCCCATTTTATATTTATAGACCTGCATCCAACAATGGTTGTGGCCAAGTGAAGAGTTAGACGTTTAAAATTACTCCAACATTTAAAAGATTACTCCTACTTGGCGACTTGGCGATTGTGCCAATGAAAAGTAAGTCGAATATTACTTTTTGCGTACATTTGTCTACGGTTTTATCTGAAATTCATCGTTTTTATTGAGGATTTATACAAAGTACTGTATACAAAAAGTACTTTATACAAAGTACGGAAGATACAAAGTACTTAACAAATATAATAACCGATGGGCTGCTATTTAATTTGATTCTTAACTAACCGACCAAGTAGAAGTATACAAATACTAAGGAAACTATTGAACTATTTAAAATGAAATTTGGAATTTTTAGGTTAATTGAAAGATAGTTAATTTCTTACTAGCACGATCAAAGGATTTTAATTAATTGTTGAAATTTTAAAATAGTCAAATTTTTATCATTACCTTTCGGGAGTAATTATCGCCATTGGCATTCCTTTAAAAAAAGGGAATATATATATATATACATCCACACATATATTGTTCTTAGAGCTTTAAACTTATTGCCATAATCTTCGCCAAAAATTTTTCTATAAAGTTATTTATTTTGATATTGAATATCATAAATGAAAATGGATGTTAAAATATATTATTAATTATGTAAGAAAGTAAATAATTGAAGAATAGGTTTTTTTTTTTGGTTTTTTTTTCATCCCCCGTGATCTGTCCTAACAAACAGATTTTTTTTTTTTTTTTTTCAAGGGGGCTGAAATCCAATATTTGCAAAGCAAACACCAGTGTGCAATAAGACAAAAAAAAGGAGATGAAACAGTATTTGCGAGATCTTTTTCATTTGAAAAATAGTAATTTTTTCTTAAAAAATTTTGTTAACCTGATTTGTTTATGCTTTATTTATGACACATTAATAACGAGGCTGATACAACCTTTCATATGACATCAAAATGGACTTACCTAGGTCTAATTTTCAGTTCGATGATGACTTATTATTTAATAGCCTATAATAAATATGTTTTAAATCCGTCTTTCTGAAAACCTGTTTTACCGACAAATTTTTGCTTTTAAAACGCTTTTAAACAACAAAATTAATCGGGCTTAAGAGGATTAGGCATACTCTTGATTCTTAACCAAACTTATTACGCTAAAATCGTGTCTTAGTATCAACTATAGTTATCTCATAAAAATGGAATATATATATATATATATNTAAGATTATTTAAGATACTTTAATATAATATTTTATAAATAGCAGTCCCGCTACGGGCTACAGAGAGAGAAAAGAACATGTCAAGATGTGTTATTCGCGATCTAAGGCGCACTAGACTAGGTGTTGGTCAGCACACCGTTCTGGTCGTCTGATTTTTCTTTTCTCTAATTTAATGATGAATAGTATCCAAATGGCGCTGGGTGTTCTCAGTCGAGTCCCATAAGTCTTCACAGACAGAAGCACAGATATAAAGACTGACTGGGTACTGTGAGTTTTAACCTGGGACCTTTGTCTCTGTAGTTTCGTTCCATTAGCATAGATCTACCGTCGTTATGAATATAAACTTTAATAAGATACTTAGCCAGAACTATCAGCTGACTAAAAAATTGTCAAGCAACTTTTTCTATATATTTAAAAATTTTCTGTTTTTTTTTTCAATTACATTAACTTTAAGTAGTGTATTTACTAATTTAACAATAGTTATTATTGAAAAAAACTAGGGTTATTAACTAATTAGAATTTCACATAAATCATCTATTAGAAAATATATGTATAATGCCATCATTATTTTTTAACCAAAATAATAAATATATAATACTAACCAACTTAGTTATTTCTCACCTTGTCGTCATGCGTTAGCTCATAGCCATCAAGCTTGCACTCATGAGAGCGAATGATGTAGAGAAGGCCATGCTTAGAAAGGAAGGACTTTGTGACGTCAGGACCAAAGTACGTGCCTGCGCCTCGTAGAGAATTGGGTACGCAGCCGTCTGACCTCTGTGGATCTGACCACAAGATGTCAAACACCTGCACAATATCAGCAATCATAGTTTTACCGTAGAAAAATGGTTATGGATTTATAATAAGACTGACTTAATATGTATATCATAAAGGAGAGTTTAAAAAAGTAGAAAAATGTATATTCTTAAACATGAATACTATCGGTTTCAACTGTAATGAATTCTGTTTGTTTATTTTTTAAATACTCCTCCTTTTTTTCTTCATCTTGATATGACCATTCCTCGCTCACATAAAAAACCCGTCTTGCAAGAGCTGCGTAAACTAGGAGATTTTTTTCAATGTTTCATTAAAGATGGACGTTGATAAGAATATGTTAAAATCTTCATTGTGATCCCTCACACTTGAAGGGGCGCCAGGATATCTGATGGGATCCGTTCGGGTCTCGCAATCCTGACGCTGCGGGTTCAAAGTCCGCCAAGGGCAAGCTTTTATCGACAAATAAGAACTTATACCTGAGCTGTTTGGAATGGGGTGGAAACCTGTATAACCTTCATGAACCTAAGTGGTTAAAGGGGAGGATAAAAAAAAAATACATATATTCTTATATATNCCTATATATATATTAATGGAGAGGACAACCATTATAAAAGATAGGATCACTAAGGCTCAAGACTGTCTAAGAAGGAAAAGTATAGGAGGCACTGAGACATCATATGAGCATTCTTAAATGCCTCATTTAATATATATTATTCATGGAAATGAAGTACAAAAACGCATAAACTTTAGAAAAATATACTTTCCTCCTATTTCAATCTAAAATAATTTGTATGTAAAGTAAAGTTTTTTCCGGGTTGGACCGTGTAAAGTTTTTGATGGTTGCCGAGCTTTCGCACATGTGATGGCTTCTTCAGGGCTGAATAGAGAATGAGAGCTGTCTTCCAAATCCAGGGGTATTTATACCCGGCGCTGTCCGGTCCTTGGGCGAAGCCTGTCTTCCCATTGGTTGATCCTGTTTTCCTGCTCGCTGATTGGCTGGATCCTCTTATCGATTGGTTGGACCCTCTTATCGATTGGTTGGACCCTCTTATCGATTGGTTGGACACTCTTATCGATTAGCGCTGGTTTCCAATTCTTGCTGAGCCTGTATCCATCCTCCCTGTTGATATTCCTAGGATTTTTCGCTATTTCGATGGCTTCTCTGATGGTCCGTCGATAGTAGTTGTTTTCCCGGGCCAATATTGAAGCATCTTCGAATTTGATGTGGTGGCTGGTGTTAGCGAAATGTTCTGCTAGAGCTGACTTTTCTGTACGTCCGTGTTTGATGTCTGCAATGTGTTCTTTTAGGCGTGTGTCGATCGTCCTTCCAGTCTCACCGATGTAAGTAGTTCCGCAGGAGCAGGGAATCTTGTATATTCCTGGAGTCCTAAGTCCAAGCTTATCCTTAGGTTTCGGAAGGATGTCTGTTATTTTTCTATCGGTGCAGAACGTTGTTCTTATCTGGTGGTTCTTGAGTATACGGGCGATCTTCTCCGTTGTTCCTTTGACGTAGGGGATGGTCACTTGTCCTCGGAATTCTTCTTTTTCTTTTTCTTTTTCTTCTTTTTCTTATTCTTCTTATAATTTGTTAGAGCAGTAATGACAAGAACAATTACTTTTTATGTCCTCCTTAAAACCCTCCCCCCTTTTCACCCCCTTGCCAAATATCAGTCATTAATGAAGCGCAAATGTTTAATAACGAAACTTTAATACTTCTTTGGTCGAACTTCGGTTTCTATAGTAAAAAACGAAAGAAGCTCGCGAAAACCTCTAAGCTACATTATTAATTATCTTCTTTAATAAGCGTCGTCATTAAAAAAGTTAAAAAATATATATTAGAAAGTCCTCACTCGTGTAAGAATCTCATAAATAAGAAACTCAATTTTGAATGATATTTATGAATATAACTCATTACCTGTTTCCATTCCAGTTTATCTACATTTTCAGAAGTCGCTGCAACTCCATCAATTACAGGAGGCCGCAGTAAGGATACGTACTGAAAACAAAAGATAATCTGTAGCAAAAATTTTTAATGTAGCAAGAAATACTGATTTTTTTTTTACATAAAAAATTAAAATTATAAACTAAAAGATAAAACTGGGGAACAATTTGAAACTCAATTCCTGTCGAGTTAGATTATTTAGCTGTTTTCTATAGAATTAGGCATGCTGGTTTCAAAACTGTTTTTAGTTTTCTTCTATCACGTCACGTTCGGATTTTATGTGGGTGGGGCGCATGTTGGTCTAGACCTGCCTGTTTAGTTACTTCTGTTATACTGTGGTGAAACGTTGTGTGTCAGTAAGCAGTATTTAGTATTTCGTTAAGGAAGTGTACAGAACTACATAGTGTGCTTGAACTGAAACGTTTCCTAGTGGCTACCTCTGCTTCTACACGTCGAAAGTGCGAAAACAGCCCCGATTCGTTTTGGTATATAAGTGGTAGTTTTACCATTCCCAGTCAAAGGACAAACATCAGTACATTTATCAGACAAGCATATTTTGCCTATTTTAAAGTGAAACTTGTTGATCAAGATAAAGCATGGACACCTCATAAAGTGTGTAAACAGTGTGTTGAGGGTTTACGGATGTGGACCAAGGGAACAGGTGCTAAGCTTTCATTTGGTATACCTATGATTTGGCGCGAGCCCAAAGATCATTCAAGTGATTGTTACTTTTGTCTAGTAAAAACATCGGGATATAACAAGAAAAACAAATCAGTCAGCTATACGCCCAGTACCGCATTTAGCCGAAGTCCCCGTGCCAGTTTTCAATAAATTTCCCTCTTTGGAAGTAGGGGAATATGGATATGGTGCAAATGAAAGCGACTCCAACGATGAAGATTTCGGCATTGAAGATGACTCCGTACGTAAGGGATTCGAACAACGGAAAGGTTCGAGGTTGCAACAAGCATTAAATTGCATTTTTTACACAGCTACCTTGCTAATTTCCCGGACAATCTTGGTGCAATGAGTGATGAGCAGGGTGAGCGTTTCCATAATGATTTGAGGGAAGCAAGGTATCAAGGTAGATGGGACGAACATATGATGGCTGACTATTGTTGACTCAGGAAGATTGGAGCCTCGTATTATTCAGCGATGAGTCTAGATTCTGTCTCCGATCTCCAGATGGACGGGAAAAGGTATGGCGAAGGCGGGGAGAGAGGTATGCTCCATGCACTTTTTCTCCAAGGGTTGCGTTTGGTGGTGGGTCAGTGATGGTGTGGGGGGGCATAAATTTAAACTCCCGTACAGAGTTGGTTCTTGTGAACCGTGGCTCTATAACTGCTGACAGGTACATTAGGGAGGTACTTGAGCCACATGTAATACCTTTCGCCAGAAATATCGCAGGTAACTTTATTTTTATGCACGATAATGCCCGACCTCACGTTGCTCGATCAGTGCAAAATTTCCTCAGACAAGAAGAAATTGACGTTATGGTTTGGCCACCCAGAAGTCCAGATATGAACCCAATAGAGCATGTATGGGACATGCTTGGAAGACGTGTCCCGAGACCCACAAAATTTGGCAGATTTAAGGGAAATGTCAGTGGAAGAGTGGAACAACATCCCAGAACAACATGTAAGAGCCCTGGTCGCTGGAATGGGCAGGAGAAGCAAGGAAGCAATTATCAGAGCTAGAGGTGGAAATACCAATTATTGATAGTTTTCCTCGAATTCTTCCTTTTTATTCAGTTTTATTATTTCATTTCATTTCAAAGATTTACTTTTTCATTTTGAGACTGTAGGACATTTTTCTTTTTTGATTTGTTTTCCTATTAAAAATTTCTAGAAAATAATTTTTTATTACCCTTATAATAAAGTGTGACTTCCAAAGAAAAAAGAATATTTTCAAAAATACCCTATACAGTTCAGTAATTTCAAAATATTGAAGTGATCCTTTAATTTTGTCCAGCAGTATATATATAATTACATTTTTAACAGACATTTTATTTGGCTTCCCTAATCAACGTGAACAGCTTGATTTTTTAAATACATCGAATATAACTACTAAAATTGAACTTACTTAAGCACATGTAAATTAATTTTAATATTTTTACTTAAGTACATCGATAAATTTTTTAAATTCTTACTCTGCTTTAAGATATGTTACAAAAACTGGTTGTTTTTTTTCGTTTAATGTTGCTCATACTTGTTAAGAGTTTTGAACCCCTTCTCCAAAATACGGTGCTTGAACAAGAGAAGTGATTCCCTCTTGACCTCGTAGAAGGGGTTGTTAGCTGTTAGATCTAAAAGCATATTAACACTAACTTTGAGTGATTAGGGGTGGGTGGGGAAGGCAATCCCCGACTGCCGGGTTCGCTCACTCTCGAGTTACTACGTCACAAGGAGTCAAGAACACACATTCCACTTACGGGTACTAGCTCTTTGTACTGATTCGAGAGGGCCTTGAGTGTGCGATGGCTATCTCCTTGGTGTCTTCTTACCTTGAGATGCCTCGTGCCTACGGCACGTCTCATTCACCGATCTGCATCACCCATGGATGATAACTAGCATGAGAGCTTATTGAATTAATCACACATAATATGGTGGAATGATTCATATTTTTAAAATTTTAAACTATTAGAATTCAATTGTTTGATCATGTAAAAATAAAAATGACAGACACAGAGGAGCTTTAAAAACTTCAAAGATTTTCCTTGTTTTATTAAGAATGTATTTAAATAAGTACTTTTTTTTATAACCTTTATTTACATATTACATTCTGTTTAAAATAAATAAAAAACTTTGTAAATTGATTACAATTAATAAAAAAAAAAAAAATGGCATAAACGAAAGTCACATGAGGAGAGAAAGTGACCAGTGACTCCACTCACAAATAAATAAGTACTATTGAATAAAATGTAAAATTTCGCCACGCAAGGATTGCATAAATTAAACAGATTTCCCATGCGTCATTGATGTTCAAAATGAATAAGATTAAATGACTAAATTGATCTAAAAAGCCTGAAAGGGCAGTTTTGAAAGTAAAAGATAAGACTCTCTGGGTGAGAAGAGAGGGAGGAGACAGGCGACTTTAGATACATTCTAGAATAACTCCTTCAATATGCATTTTTCATAAAAATCTTAGAACACAAACACTAGTAAATCACATTTTCAACATATGATGTTCTACTTTTTTTTTTTCTCTCTCCATAGCACCAATAATATTTATGATTATTCAATTTCGTGTACTTCCTTCCCCTTCCACTCAACTTATTTCAGCTATCTATGAACTACAGCAATGATTTATATAAAGAACCTCGAATTTCAAATTTGATATTTAGTTTAGAAAGTTGCTTAGGATATATTAAAACTAAAAGAGGCCACCCAATTGTTAATAAATTAAGTTATCAATGTACAGGTCTCTTGAGTCTTGAAAGCGCAATATATATATATATATACCTATGATTTGGCGCGAGCCCAAAGATCATTCAAGTGATTGTTACTTTTGTATA
>KZ807430.1:46744-57490 GCA_000696205.2 Oncopeltus fasciatus
AGAGAGATATAGGAAGAGAGAGAGAGAGAAAGAGGGATAGAAAGATAGATATATTGATTAAAAAATTGAACAATAATATATTTTACTTTTTCGAATGTTGAATCGTTGAAGATCCTTGAATTTTTCAAAAATCGCTTCATGGGACCAATGTACAATAGATTTGGTATGTGGCTGAGGTAAAATTAAGGGCTATAGGGTTTTGGGCAACATCAAAGCGGAAAAAGCAAAGGGGTAGGTCAGAAAGAGAAAGAGAAAATATCTGAATAAGAAAATAAATTTAGCTTTATATAACATATTTTAACTGTTTTATTTGTAATTTTTCTTTAAATAATATAAGCTTGTCGTTCATATTGAGTTTTAAAGTTCCTGATAAAGGATCAAACCAGAACCTGAACATTAGTAAAATGCAAACCTCTAATTATTTTATGTAAGAGAGACGTTCCTGAAATAATTAGATTTTAATCACAGCCACATTACAAATTCATCTGCTTTGGTTTAAGTGAATTTATATATTTACTTTGATAGTAACAGCCATTCAGATATACTTCCTATTCAACATTACTTTAGATTGTTTGAACATGGGTAATGACATTAATTCGGCATAAATAAGTAAATGTCTTATACTGTGCACGTAGAAATGAATACTTGTTTAAAAATCTCAGTAGGATACTATAAGCTCCTTATCAGGAAATCCTTTTTTTATATACACAATCCTTTTTTTGATATTTTTTATTTTTGATGTAACTATATATTTTGATATACCTAATTATTTTTAATATAATAAAGTGGCTGCTTGTAAATATCTTCCCTCCATGACTATTTGTGGTTAAATCAGGGGCAAAGGCTAAAAAAATAACCCAGAGCGGAAACATTAAATTATTATTAAAGCGATGATTACGGTAAGATTATATTCAAGTATCTACCTAACCTCAAAGTATATACAATAAATATTTACAATATGAAACTAATTGCTGAGATCTATAGCACGCGCTGAGGTGTACAGGTTCGAGTCACCATTAAGTCGGCAAGCCTCTGTCTCACAAGCAGCAGGTGTTCGGATCCAATTCCCGGAGTAACGCCCATATCAAAGGGGACCGTCTCAAACGCCTTCTCGCCCACTAATAAAGGCTATTGTATCCAGTGAGGCTTCCCACCGCCAATCCCTTGTCGCCCTCTCTACCACAGAGGGCATGTAGTCAGGGTACTAAGACTAGTGTGACACGACATAATACACAGAATAGGCAGCTCCATCTGCCAGAATTCCCTTTTAGGTGCTTGCAGTATTATAGCCAGATCTATAAATTCTAATCATTCTGATTTTCGGGGTTCACGTAGGTAACAAGACGCAATTTATATATATATATATATATAAATAAAATAAAATATGTTGTTCATGCATGCTTCCAAGGTCTCCTAAAACATTCATAAATATTCCTTCCAGGCTTGAGCTTAGAGTAAAGTTTCTTCTTGTCTTTACAAGAAGAATCTTTACAACATGGTCAAGCCCGGAAGAAATATTTATGAAAATAAATTAAGTTCATGCAGCTCTTCGTGCAAGAGACCATTTCTCTCTATGGAGGAAGGTAACATATTTACAAGTCTTCCCCAGGCTGACGTTGAAAGGAAGACTGGAGCCAGTACTTCTGGAATAGAATTTAAATGGTGCTATATAAAGCTCTCATAACTAACCCTTAATTTATGAAGATTATTTCCTTTGGAAATTTAAAGTTTATTTTGAAGTCCACTATTGTAAATTTTTTTAGTGTAGAAAGAAATTTGTTTGAATAAATGTCCAACGCCCATTTTAACCTAATTTTTTTTAAAATTTCATTCCAACTTTATTTTATGCAGCTTAAAATGTTATATTAAATACAAATTGTTATTTAAAGTAACATTTTGTACAGTAATTCTTCTTGTCAATTCTACAGCTTGTGTCTACCCAATTTAGTTTCTATTGTTGGTCTACCAAGATCAGGTAATGATTATGATAAAATCATTCAATAGGTTCCCTCTGAACTAATTTCCCGTTGAGCCCACTAGAAATTAGATGAGATCGAAAAAGGAGGAAGAGATGGGTGAGAAGACAAACTTCGAAAGCCCTCCGTCGTTCGCGAAGAATGATGAGCGCGAAGCTCTGATACAGCTGAGTGGAGTGGACAGGGAGATTGAGGCGATCCACCTGCGTTATCTCGTTGGAGGGCCCCCGACTCGAGTATGCGATCTCTATCTCTGCTGACTCGACTTCCGAGACTGAGAGAACAGGAACCTCCTCTCTCTGTTACAGGCCACCCTTCAGGTAAGTTCGCTCACTCGCGGACTCGGTGGGATGTCCGTCATAGGTGAAAGTAGTGTCAACTAAGCAGATTTCCCTTATAGATAACAATAAACGAGTTAATAAATAATTTTATCTGGGATGTCTAAAAGAATGTCACTAAGGCTGTCTGTAGTCCGAAACGAAAAGAAAGAGCAGCTGTTCTCCCACAGTTACATTCTTAAAAACTGATTTTCCTAAGATTTTTTTTGTAGACAAAATTTCTTACTTAGTGCCATAAACTAACATACAAAAAAAAGTTATATGTTCAAATGGAAAGTTTTTTTTTTACCGTAGATTTATAACTATTAGATGTTTTTTTATTTATTTTAGAGCAAATATACAGTTTATACATATATATGAGTTTGCCCAATTTGTAGTTTTTCATAATATCGGTGAATAATCGATTAATTTACAAAATTCATGTCATGGTGCCTTCAAAGAAATCTACATTATTAATACTTTTAGGCATTTCGCTCAAAATTTAATGTTTTTCTTACTATATAATAGCTGGCTGGGGGGGGGGGGGGGCTCTCAATCAAAAGTGGTCAGTAACATCCGCAGTTCATAGATATACTTTTTAAAGCAGAACTTACTTTCGAGGCCCAAGCCTCATCTTCAGTGCTCTAAGTAGGTCGAGGTGAACTCTCTCTGTCCTCTGTCTATACTCATTCTGTATGAGAGTTCACCTCGACCTACTTAGAGCACTGAAGATGAGGCGTGGGCCTCGAAAGCAAGTTCTGCTTTATGAAGTATATCTATGAACTGCTGAGGTTACTCATCACTTCTCATTTATTTCTCCAACCTTTCAAAATTTAGTGACATTTTAGAATATTCTTCAAGTAAAAGAAACTTTCTCGATTGTATCCCACTTATTCCTGAGACAGATTGGGGTCATGAAATCATCAATGAAATTCTCTAAACATCTTTTACTATAAGTGCAATTAGTTGATGTATCAAAAAATGCGTAAAGAAAATCACCTCATTCGGATAAAAGGAGTATTAAATTAAGTACTAAAATTCAATTTTATTAGGTTTTTAAGAAGCTTATTTCAAATAATATAATATATGAATTCAAATAAATATTTTAAATACTCTACAGCTGATGTATATTGTGACATGAACAATTTTACTAACTCAATTGCTTAATTTTTCCTAAGAAGATATTTTAGAAATTTTTGGCTTTGTTACAATAAGAGGAAGAAGATTTTTATTTATTTATTTTTATTAAAGAAGAAATTTATCAGATCTCATAAGAGAAGTCTCTGTTGCGGGAGGATGGGAGACCACTAGCACCCCCGGCTAGTGATCTGAAAGTAGATCGAACACGGGTNTTTGTTGAGAGTGAATTCCTTAGCACAGCAGTTGATGAATTTTGAACTTTCCACATTACGCAATCCATAACTCTTAGGGAATATATCAATTATCAATAAACTAATCTGGGACCAGAATCAATATTGTGGCCAATGAATAATAACAAAAAATTTTTCACTAGGACTTTATTTATCATTTTTCTCTTACTATTCGTTTGATTTTGCTATGAGAAAGATACAAACTTACCTACCACACATTGTTCTTCAATTTCGCCGCGTAACTCCTACAATATTTATTTTATCAATAAACAAATCTAAGTTGATATACTATGCTGCAAACTAAATATTATACCTGCTATAGAAAAAAACAAAACTTTTTCCACAGTTTATTAACAATTTCTATGTTAACCATATTTACTAAATCATATTAACTTAAATTCAATTTTTCGATTACAATTTTTTTACAAACTTTCAAAGACTATCCTTAAAAAATATCTGTTGTATTATACCATTTTAGTCCGGGTGTACGAATTTGTATGAAACATTAGGATCTATAGGTCTTTCAAGACTGACAATAATTTAAAATAATTAATTATGTACTTAAATTAACAAATTAAAATTTCTTTAAAAATAAAATAGGTATATAAAAATTTTGGTGATACTAAATGGCAACCTAAAATGAGATTGATGAAGAAATCTTAAGGGAGAAAAAACTACGAAGGTGGGGTTATGAACGAAATGCAGGATTATTTTTATAGTTCTAAGATTCTAAGTGAAATCTAGAACATAGAATTGTTCTGTAGAGAAACTGTAAAGAGAGCACATGTCGAAATCGAAGAACATATGTGTAGTGCCGGCGGGTATAAATTTGATGGGCGGAGATAAATGATGATTCCCACTTGAATTAATGGTGTTGCATTGGAAATTGGTGTTGTGTTACAATGGGAATTCATTGCTCATCATCCAGATGAATATTTCCCGAGGATTCGACCATTAATGCTACTCCTGGCTCTCGGTGGAATCCCCAGGCTCGATGCTTTTACTCGGCCATACCGAGAAATGTAAGGACAAGAGCACAAAGACGCAATTTGAGAATTAAAAAAAATTTTTTTTCGAATGAAAACCGAGAGAGAACCAATGAGTGACGTAAACACGCATCTCCCAGAAAAATTACAGCTATAAGTCAGTGACCATGTTATCTCAAGAGAAAACTAGGGGTAGTTTTGTGGTGTGGTAACCTTCCAATTCCTGGTCCACGCCGAGGAAGCCAGAAGCCATAAGTAGAAGTTATTGTTTTTCTTTTGTCAGCTGTAAATTAACTATAATCCAATGCCAAATAAATTCATGGTTAAATTTATGTTTCATAATAAGAGAATTATTTTCTATTTAATAAGATTTTAACGTAAAGTAAAAAAAAGTTCACAAAAGAAATATATATATTAAAAATTATTGATGTTCAAAGAAATATTTCAACACATTTAAAAATTCATCATACCTTCTATTATCCGTCTTCATTGGTTTCTGCAAACCATCTTCTGTTGGCGAGCGCTTTCGGACATTGTCCATCCTCGTGGACATGCGTTCACTGTCACTGTCTGTATTCAACTGCGTTTGTATTCTGTGGATTGGTCAGTTGCGTCAGGTATGAGTCGTTTAGCTATAACGGTCGCTTTGTCAGCAATAAGGTCTGTCCTAGAGTTATAAGGGCCAGTGTCCATTATTTCAGGTATTAGTTAAGGCAGGGATTAGTTGTAATCTCCTTTGTTGAGGTGTTCTAAGTGTTCCGAAAGTTTTTTTTTTTTTTTTTGTAAATGTGTTTGTGTTTGTTTAACTATGGATTATACTGTCTTATGTCTTTTTGTTGGTTTGTGTGCCGTCTTCGTTTGTGTGTTCGTTTTAGTAGAGGTCTGAATATGGTGTCAGATTGTGTGTTAAGTTGTTCGTTAATAATGTTATTGTCTGTGGTCCTTGTTTTGTAAATTTACATATTTTCTAGAATGTCCATCTTCCGTCCCTTCTGTTGTTTATGTAGCAACGTCAAGGTTGTTTGTATGTCGGTGAGGTCGTGTCCGTTGTCTTGCAGATGGTTTGCGTAATTGGAAACCCGTTTGTTTCGTTTGTATGATCGTGCGTGTTCGTCAAATCTCGTTTTGAGTTTTCGTCCTGTTTGTCTTACGTACGTCTGGTTACATGTACATGTCAGTTTGTATACTTCACTAGAGTTGTATGTTTCAGTCTTTTTGTTGTTCGTGTGTAGGTTGCGTTTCAGTGTGTTATCTGTTTTTAATGCAGTGAGTATTCCTTCTTTTCTAAATAGAAGATGGTTAGCAGAAACCAATGAAGACGGATAACAGAAGATATAAGTTTTATATTCATTGGTAGTTATAATAACCTTTTAGATTATATAAAAATTCAATTAAAATAATAATTTATTATTACTGTCTATTTGGAGTATGAGGTTCTGTTGTTCAAGGCAATGAATTATTTCTAACTGTAGAAAAAGGCTACATCAAATTTTTAGTTTTCCAGTGATAAATATTATTATTTATATTTATAGTAATTATTCTTTATTGAAATTATTTCTTGTGACGGCTATAAATGCATTTTAACTAACAGTTGATAAAAAAAAGTCAAACTATGTTGCTTCTGCCAACGTAAAATATCGCATTAAATGAAGTTACGAAATTATTTAAAATTTCACATTTATAAATTATGAGGAATGAATGAAATAAATAAAAATGACATTCCAGATTTTATTTTTTATTTGTTTTATGGTTGATATTGTTTGGCCGTCAAAATAACTAGTTCGGAAATGGTAAAAGTTTCGTACAGAGTGTAAAATATATATTTCAATGCAATTGGTTATTATTTTATTAATATACGCCAATGTTAATAATTGTGGATATATTATATTGATTGAAGTGAATTTATTAAAAATTGTAGTATTTAATCTGTGCGAGATCCTGGTCTTTTTCGCATGATATTTGATTTGTAATGATTAGAATTGGAAATCTCAGGCTAAAGGAAGGGGGAGAGAAATTGGAGGGGTGAAGAGGGAGTATTTCTTTTTCAAATTCCAGACAACTACTTCTTTGCACTTCAATACCCCAAAGGAATTTAGAATCTTTAAAGGGAAAAAGAGATTAAAAGTTTTTTTTTTATACAAAATTTTGCTTCTTCACACTACAGACGACTTCCGAAAGAGTGATTTTCTTTATTAAAATTCAGAAAATTAAAGTAATTTTTCCAATTGAGGGTAGTTTTATGAAGTATGAAAAAGCGCTGAGAAAGTGGGACTTTCATACATGAGCTAGATATCTCGAAAGAGATTTGCAGAGATTTTCCATAGCTAAGCTCATCTTAAAATAAGTTTAGATTCAGGGATACTGAAGATGTTGTAATAATCTTCTGGAATCTATCTGCTTTAAGCGTTAAAGTATTTCTAAAAATGCAGTAGACACTGGCAGAAATACCATCGAAAATTTGAATAAATCTCGAAGGATTCAAATCCCAGGACCAAATAAAGGAGAAAAAAACTAATTCTTCCAGGTATCGCGGAGAAGTTTAAATGATAATATAGGGTGGTATTAAATTGACAAGTTCATACCTCTCAAAATTCTACAAAATTCTTGTATAACACAACTGAGCGCTTTCGGGATCTACACTAACATCATCGGAGTTCAGAAATAGCTAAGTTAAGTCTCTCTCATGCACCTAAAATTGGAGTTTCCTCAGCTCCGAAATTAGATCGTAATCCCAAAAGTGCTCAGCTGCGTAATAAAATAAATTTGTGCAAATTTTCAATTTGATTCAACCCTTTATGAGAATTAAACAATTATTCCAAGCCATTTTGTGACCATCTAGAGCTCCAATTCTTGTTCAGCAAAACTGAACTTTGTCCTTCCTATGTTGTCTTTGAATTATCTTTACGCGCTGTACTGCATGTTCCACTATATAACCATACATATATAGTGCGAAACATCTACCATAACCATAAATGTTGATGCAACAGTCCCTATATAAGCAGGAAAAATAGTTATTTGATAATAATATTTATTATCTTAAATTGTATTACAAATATTATATTACTTAATTAATTCCTTTATGTAGAAGACTTATTATTTTTTTAGTAGTGCTAGTATACGTAATAGTGATAGAACTTGCTAAATACGATTTTGATCAGCAGTAAGGTGTTATTCTAAAAAAATCCATAAAAAATATCTTCATATACGAGTCTGTGCGCGTACGTGCGAGTGAGTATGTATATAAAGCTACGCAGGAGCTGTGTAAACTGTATATCCCAGCTTTCATTGATCATGTGCATAAATAAGAGTAAATTATTTATTTGATCCTGCAAGTGGAAGATAGCAATGAGAGTAGAGAGATGCGAACACTAAGACTGGCTCTGGGATGTTCGGGAGGGAAGAGTGGGGGATGCGCCCAACCTTAGGTTTAACTTATTCAATCAATCTTTAATATCTATCATTAGATGATTTTTGTTGGGGTTCGGTCAAGGCAGATCCGAAAAATAAAATTTTTTGAAAAAAGTGTTGTTTTTTTTTTGCCGACGTTTCGCCTTACGTTGTAAGCTATCTTAAGAACTATCATGAAGACGAGAAAGGACGTCTTGTCCCTAAGTTCACATTTCCATGACTAGACAGCCAGAGTCCCCTTTCGTCTTCATGATAGTCCACAAGATGACTTACAATGTAAGCCGAAACGTCGGCAGATAATTTTAAAAAAATACACTTTTTTCAAAAATTTGTATATTTTGGATCTACCTTGGCCGAATCCCAACAAAAATCATCTAATAATAATATAAACGGTCAAAGAACTCTCCATTTAATATCTATCGTGTCAATTGTTATTTATAAAAATCTTGAGAACGTAAATTTCATAAAATTAAATTTATTAAATAACAAGAAAATTTTTTGAAACACCAATTGTAAGGAAGATATATGAGTGAATAAATAAAATTTAGTCTCCTTCCAAACCTCTCTACAGCTTATTTGTCCTAATCCGTTTTCACCCCAAAACGAATTTATTCAACCGTTTCAAGCCTAGATATCAAATTTAGTTTTTACATTTTAAAGGGCCTACTAAACAAAATTCGGAAAGGTTAGCGAAGAGGAAATTTAATGTCAGGCTCAGGTTGACTTGGGGGGAGGGGTGTGGGCGAAGGCACTCGGCCCCCTTCCTTCATCCTCAAATATCTTCCTTGCTGTGCGTCTTTTGTTAAATTTAATTGGTTCTCAAATTAAATTTACACCCATCGTTTTACATAATTTTGTATAATAACGAAATTATTGACAAACATTTTGGTCTTACTCTATATGCCCCTCACTTTAATCCAATTTCTGCAAAAAAGTGTGTCCCCAAAATAATAGCCCTAATACCATAATAAATTTTTAAGAAACGCGGCTGCCCATCTCTCACATTAGTTTGACTTTATTTATCTATTATTATTATTTTCGCTTTTATTTATATAGTATTATAGAATATGAATGTAATAAAACACATTTTACAGCTTTCGTTCTATGCATATTTTATATGATAATAATAATAAAATGAATAAATCACGATTTTAAAATTTGAATTGCCTCTAAAACCTTCCTCTCCCTTGGCCAATCTAATTTATTAACGAACTCTTACAAAGAGTTGTTGAAAAACGAACAATTGTATACTATGAATACATTTTAGTATACGAAATTTTATATCTTTTTTAAAATAATTCTGAGGGCTAGAGCACGTGAATATACACTCACACACACACACACACACACACACACACACACACACACATATATATATATATATTTATTTATTTATTTATTTATACGCATACATATCTATATTTATGTTATGGGCTACAGGTCAATAATAATTGAGAACTAAGATCTAAGTAAGTACTTAAAAAGAAAAAGCTTGATTTCCTTAAAGATAATTCTCTAAAATGATGATATATTCCTATTATCTCATCTCAGAAAGCTACTTTAATATGCCTTGCTGTAACATCAAACTGTAACCGAGGATTAGAAACAAGCTCCGTTTACTACTTACAAGAAATCAAAAGCTATACTCAAACGAAGGAGAATTAATACTATTGTTTTTTCTAAGCTTATTATTTGTAGAAAATCAAAGCCTACCGTTTTGGCCAGCTATGAATCTGTATGCCACAGCACGCAAGAGCATAAGCACATTTTATACCGTCACTATATCTGTACAAGGCAGGCAGACATTTTAACGGGACTGAGGCATGGTCGGGAAGAGATCCTGGGATTATCCTTCTCAAGCCTTTTATCCTGTGGCAGGATACCCGATTCCCTTTGCAAGGACTTGCCTTGACCCCTTGACTTTACCCTGCCTCACTCGGTCTCCTTTGCCGACGATACTCGATATCATGTGTATTTTAGCACACGTGTGTACACGCATAAACGTTTGCTTTTATAGTAAGTGGAAATCTACCACTGCCTTTTGGTAGGAAAGGCTTCCTTGTGAAAAGGCGGATTTATAACTTTACTGGACTCTGCCCTATTCACTAGCTTTCCCATGAACCACCAAGGTAAAAACAGGGTTATGTGATACACTTTGTATGTGATATAGCTGAGAACTACTATTCTATTCTATTCTAATAGAAAATTCCATCCTCTAAATAAGTAAATATTAACTATTTTAGAAATAATTTAATAAATATATAATAAATAGTAATAAAACAAATCAGTCAGGAAGTGGCAGTGTAAACTAAACAGGTTCCACACACAAAATAAGTTTAATTTGGAAGACGAAACATGGAAGAAATGGTTAAAATAGCTGAGGTGTAGGCTGGCCGAAAAGAAAACTGTGCGGGATGAGGCTCAACCTTCTAATATGTATTATTAAACAGTTTCACAGTATGGAAAATTTTTATAAAATATAAATGTTAGAAAATTACATCTAAAAGCAATTTACTTATACATTTTATTAATAAATTAAAAATAGTCTATGTACCATAAGTAGTAAGATTAAGGTGATTATTTAACTTGTCAAATTAGTTTTCTTTCATTTAAAAATAAATCATAAATATAATTGAATAATATATTATTTATAGGTATTTAAATAAGTGTAGTGAGCTGTTCAAATTGA
>KZ807430.1:129368-144905 GCA_000696205.2 Oncopeltus fasciatus
ATATAGAAAATATCATCATTTTACAGCTTTTATGTTTTATAATTTTCATAATTTTTTTTTCATAAATTCAATAATAATAAAAACGTTAAGAATTAAATTCTGGTCTTCCCCCAAACCTCCGCCCCTCAGACAGATCTCAGGAAATTAAAGAACTCAGATATCAAAACGGTTATTAAAAAGAAGAAGTTTAAATGACGAATGTAGACATTGTAAAAACAATGAAACTGAGCTCTGTTAATCGTAGAAATATATATATATTAGTGACTAAATTTTATTTTGACAAGCAAGTAGAACTGTAGAAAATGAAAAAATCTGACTAAAGATTAATCTAAAAAACTTTAATATCGGTAAAGAAAAATGGAAAAGATGAAAATAATGCTTAAATATCTTTCAAACTATAATAATGATATTACTAATGAAGTTGTAATAAAAAGCGAATTTTCTTTTTGGCTTTTTAATTATTTTTATATTCTAGAAGACAGAATAAAAGGTAATTTAATTTAAGCCCTCCATCCCCCCCTCTCCGACTGACTTGATTACCACTTGGAAGAAAGGCGTGCGACCTACAAGTGCTTTGCGTGCCACACAGCTAAGCCTAATGACTGGTCATTACGACTCTGTAACCTCCCACAACTAAGCCAAGGTTTCCAGTAGAGCTCATTTTTGCTGAAACATTTAAGTGAATTTAAAGCACAAGAAGTTTAAAAAAATGTGTATTCGTTCATCTGTTCAGGACAAGTTTAGCTTTGTATTATTTGTATTACTTGTAAGTATAAGCGTTCATGCTGGAATACTAAAATAATAAATAAATATGAATCTAGCAGAATTTGCGAGAGGACATTTTAATAGCTTGGAATATGAAATTGCCAAGGAAATAAAGATGCAGGAATAAACTCTTTAATTAGAAGGAGTAACTGGTGTATTGAGGATACTCGCCTAGCCATCTCAACGAAGTGCAGACTTAAAGGGCTGAAGTCATTCATCCAGATCCCTCGAGAGACAAATGTATATTTATATTCTAAAAGGTGCAGCCTGTGAGTGGAGAGTTCATGGGTAGGATTATGGAGAGGTGGTGGAAGAGTAGAGATACTTCTGGGTTGCAATGGTTCCTTGAGAAATCTGGGAAACATATATTGTCTAAGTAAAGGATTGGTAAAGAATGAGTACCAGCATTGTGGCATGAAGGGTGAAAATGGATGGGCAAGTTGTTTACGATGAAGAATGGAGAAAGAGGGGGAGGGTATTTAGAATTCTGTGGGAGCCAATAACGATTGCCTGCGACATTTCAGCATTGAGTTTTTGTTTATTTTCCACAGTTCTTTTCTGGATACTATCCAGGTCTGTCTGTATTTCAAACAGTACGACAGATAAATACGATAGGAATAGATGAGTCCTGAAGAATAGGTATAGATAAATGATCCAGAGCGTTACGTTAGAAATGAATGGAGCCGTGTGAGACAACTATGAGAGGAAGGAAGAAATTTCAGTTTGATAAAGATAATGAAATAGTATAATGTGATTGAGGCATTCATGATGTCCAGAAGGGTGTTTTTTTTATTATGTGGGTGTGTTTTATCGTTAGAGAGTTTTGTGAAAGGTAATCTAGTGGAGAAGACTTCTGATTAGCAAGACACGAATCCAGAAAATTAGAGGTTTAAACGATCACTATTTAAAAAAAAAAATTTTATCAGAATGTGAAGATAGGTTTGAACCTAATTTAAAGGGTTAGGTTTTAGCTCATTTGTAGTCTGAAGGTACTTTTGGAGGAAGGAAATACAGATGTGTGTACAAGAATGTTGAGCATGAAAGTATGTACGTCAGATGGAAATATATTGGAAAAGAAAAAAGCGAAAAATGGACTGGGAACGGTAAGGGACAGAGGAGGAAAAGGTTGATGCGAAATGAGAATTTAAATCTTCAGCAAATGGGAAAGTTTACGGAGGGAGTTCTACCTGAATTTTAAACAGGAACTGAAGGAAAGGAATCGTGAAAAAAGTTTGGAATAGGAGTGCCCTATGGTGGACTAAGGAAGGTTTTGTTGTCTTCTAAAAGTGGACGCATCATGTGTGAGATTGGTTCTGATAAACCTTCTAGCAGCATTCCTCGATATTTGGAGCTCTTTAATCCCTGGTGTGATCCAGGAAGCAGAGAGACGACAAAGATTACCCGGAATAAGTACTCGGTGTAAGTACCCGGTATAAGTACCCGGTGTGGGATGGAAGGGATGTGCTTATTCGAGATTTCCTGGATATCGTTTGAGAACGAATCTACCATCTAATGGAAAAAGACGAGTGCAAGAAGTACAAGTTGACAGTAATCAGGCCTGGTTCAAACAAAAAAGGTTTCAATGCAACAGAAAAAAAAAAGCATTTAGTTGAAAATATGAAGACATGGGTATTACAAGTGATCGAAATCAGATAATGAAGAAAATAAATGGATACGGGCTGCTGGGAGAAGGATAAAGAACTGGAAAGGCCAATGACGTGATGGTCTATGCAAAACACAGAAAATTGGACAGGATGCGTACGGGACTAGGGAACGACATATCATAGGAATCTAAAAGAAAATTTGTATTTAAATCAGCGGTCAATAAAACACAAGTATAAGTGGAAGCCAAAGCGTAAAAGGTTGAAGAGAGGCTCCAATGAATTGGAAAAATAAATTAATGTGGGGTAAGAGGGATCTTGGAGAGGTTAAAATGACACACAATTTAAGAAGGTTGTAGAAAAACAACTTTAACTATCTAAGTTGTTTCATTGCTGCATAAAAAAAATTGTTTAACTCGATCTTGACATTTCAAGTAATACTCCTCTCCTTTCAGTTGAATTTTGCCTTTTTTTATATATAATTTAAAGTACATGGCAAATATCATTAAGAAAAAGCGAAAACTGTAGCCTGCAGAGGAACGACTGAAACACGCACACATTTATATGTTAGCTCATACATATTTTATATCATTTTAGGTGCATAGTAGGTAGGAGAAACCATCGAAATATTTTCAGAACATCTCAAAACATTTCTCTGTCATGATACATCAATTGCTAGATTCCTTCGGAGTTTACTAGTAAAAAGTTGTGTCTAAAAAAATTATGAATTAATCATTTAAATATTATTTCTCCAATTATACTGTTGAAAAATTTCATATTAAGGAGTTGAAAATATTGATGCATTTAAAACTATAATGGCGGAGGTTGACCAGTCTCTTGACGTGAAACCCTTCGATTTGGCATGGACCAGCTGATTTTCTACTAACCTACCATGTGAACAACATCTCTCCTAGATGTAAACATTTGATATTCCATTTCAAATAGAAGAAATGTTTCATTCGTGAGAGATAAAATTTAAAAAAAAAGGATTTAAAATGTCAGAGATTAAAAGCTGTTCTTTATTTGAAAAAAAGAATCGTTTTTCGGGCATTATCAGTCAGTAAAAAAAAATTTAATTCTCAGCCCATTCTATGCTGACTCAAATGGTTTAGCATTCGTAAAACTGACTAGGATCAAAACATTTCGCCGAGAAGAAATCCAATCTGCATCAAAATATTCTTAAAAGACTTTTTGTAGGTATGTCTATCTATAGGCTATTGCATGGCTCTGAGAAAACTTTTATTTCTCGACATAAAGGAGGTTGTGAATCGACTAGGGCGACATAATTTTTTTTTTTTTTTTGGAGGCTACCCTATCCACTACATACCTACTCGAACCTTGTATATGCTCTCATGAAAGTGTAGTAAGAATATGCCACAAAAACGCAGAAAAAAACACATTTCCACAATCAATAAAGAAAGCAATCTTGGTACAGGCGAGGTCGCAGCCTTTGCTGGGCCGGAGTCCCAATGTTATAGGTGGCTGTAGCGAGGCAGTATGAGAGTCCATTGGTAATGCCTGTGAGTTAACTCTTCCATATGGTATCCAACTGTATCAACTCCTAGTTCCTCGTGTAGCTGTTGGTTCCTACCGTCAACCAAGGCACGTTGACAGTCTTGAACTGAAATGTCTTATTTAGAAATGTCTGAATTGCATTATTAGATAAATCAATTTAAATATTTAGCTTATTTCGATTGATTTTTATAACATACTATAAGTGCTACATCATAAAGAAACTTATGATTTTCTTCCAAGAGCAAAATAAAGATTTCCGAGCGTTGGGAATATTTTTCTTTTACAATAAATCTAAGTAAAGATTATTATTAATGAAATTTAGTGGAGTATATTTAAATATTGTATTAGTAGCTGTGATGATTGGTATTTGTTAAAAATTAGTAAATTTTTTAATAAGTATGTATAATAAGGATTATTCATAAGTGTGTATAATCCTTTGGTTATTCAATCAGTTCCTTTGTGTACTTTGATGTGATAGGACTCATCACCTCGTAAGTCACCTCCTTCCTGCATATATGTAGTACTGATGACGTCTCACATCTCTAGCTGTGACGATGTATCCAATATAAAAAATAAAAAATAAACAATTTATTTTTAGTGAGTTTTGGCCCCGACCGAAACCCTTACTACCATTTTAGTAGATGATTGGGAGGCGGATAATCACCCAACGTACCGAAGAGCAGCGTTGGGTCATCACGAAAATGATTTGGAAGATGGAAGATAATTAAAAGATTTAATCCACTGAAACGATGACCAGGCACGCAGCATGCAAAGAGTTATCAATCACCGATAACAGGAAAAATTCATTTAGAATTATTAATAGTGTAACTAAATACTTCCAACCTGCTACACCTAAGAGAATTATTTACAAATTTTCTTTAAATAACTACATAATTTATGTAGCACAAAAACAAAATAAATTTAGGGCTGATAGAGGGTCTTTTTGAGAACAAAGGAACATTGATGAATATTTCTATTTGAACTATTCAAGTCATGTAATCCTCCACGATTATAGAATGTATCCCTAATCAATAAAAAAATATGTGTTCAGTTTCATTGAACTAAACTGAATATTATGCCTTTTCATAAATAAATAAAAAAAGGAAAAAAAATCAATTTTTTTCAAATTCAATTGTGCTCAATAAGGAATTTAAACTTTATTTGTTTAATTAGATGCCTGAGTTGACACTCATCCAAGCACATACAAATTTGATATACGTATATATATATATATATATGTATATATATAAATATATAATAAACCACGAGGGTCAATATTGAATTATTATTTTTGTGAACTGATTCCCTTACAAGAACATTCAATTTATGGTACTTTTCAATATCATTTTGAAGCATTCTTTGAAATTAATTGGCTATAAAAGAATAGTAATTAGAAGAAACAAATTGATCGGTTCCTACGAATATCCTCGTTTTAGTATTTAACTTGTAAATATGAGTACTTTAACTTTATTAAACTTTTCAAATAATGAATTTTTTGGGGGGATTTGCTACAATATTTGCAGTNGAGAATTTAATTTTCATTATTTATTAAGTGGGATCGAAGAAATAGTCATAAACATTTGTTTTTTATCTGACATGTGAATAATAGTTAACTTCCTTTGATATTCACTAAAAATAAAGCCTTTGTAGCGAAGGTAAATTAATAAAGAAAAAGTAGCATAATTATTTGTAAATTTAAGTTGTTCAAAATTATGTTAGTAAACTTTGAATGGTCAATATTAGAATTCTATAAATTTGACGAATGCTTAGAGAAATAAAAGCATAATTATTTCAACATTAGTATTTAGAATAGAATTGTAAACGAATGTCCTGAAGGGACGGGCAATATGTCTGGCAGGTCATGTCCTCATTTGCTGCCCTGTCAGCCTCCACATTCCCTGGAATACCAGAATGGCCCGGCACCCATACAAATGTAACACATTTGCCCAGCTGATACAGATCTCTGAGATACGAATGAACCCTCAGAATAACCGTGTGGTCCCATCCGTTTTGTTTTAGCCCCTTCAATGAACTCTGCGAATCCGAAATAAAAAACAAGGGGTTATTTAGTACTTGAAATCTCTTGCGTCCAATCGGCTGAACCTACTACATTAGTTGTTCAAATAGTTTTTGGTTTACCCCATAATTCGTGCTGCGATTCGAAAAGGAAATGTTTTAAATTCATTTTTTTCTAATAATTACTTTTATTTTCATAATTTTTTTAAACCATAAAGCCATGAATTATGTATATTTAAATTGCTTTTATGTTCTTACTTTGCGAGGAAACATCTTGGAGGAAAGATAGGCTTTGGAGAAAGACTTAGTTGTCCACCCAACCTATGTGGACACGAGGCTTAGGGAAGGCTGTTAGGTGGTATCCACGTACGCGTTCCTATTTTCTGAAGAGAGGAGCCAGATGGGGGTTGATGGAGGACGTATCCTGGAATACGCTAGGATGAGGGACGCACTGCAGGAAGAGCGCTCTCTGACCCTCGTTAAAACTTCAAAGAGGGGCGAGAGGAATAATACGCTGGCCGCCTTGCTGTTGGGGCTCGTTAAACTGGAAATCCTGGCTCCACCCTCTGAATATTTATCGTCCTGGAGTGGTTTCGTTTAAATCCGTATTGGGCCTCGCTCCCGCCCATTTCACCCCATTCCTCCCCTTCCTTCTTATCAGAGGAGAACAGGAACCAGGGGAGATATTTACGTTCCTTCTTCACAAAGTCACATGAAAACCCCTGACAGTCCTGTAGGATATATTGCTGCGCATTAGAGATAGTACATTCCCTGCAGTATCCAATAGTACTATAAGTAAAAACAGTCAGTTTATATCTGGAGGTAGTTGGCAGTCCGTCAAACTTCGAGAAGAGGGACTGGTCGGGGATTCGCTCTTGGAACTTGAATAAGAAAAAAAACCACTTCTAAACATAAACATTTAATTGTTTACAACGTTTCGGCCTGAATTTCAAGTATTTTTCTGGGATGAGAGAAAAAAGAAACATGCTATCAACATATAACTACAAGTCTAAATATCATAATAAACAATAAATGAATAAATCAATGAAATATTATAATTGTGCGTAGTCAACAATAAAATTTATGAACAATTAGACTAAATACAAATCATATAAAAGAAAAAGGAAAATATATCTTGTTTAACAAGTTTAAAGGGAATAATATCAAATGATCACTACCCCTAGTGAAATACTTAAGTGTTGTGAAGTGCTCATTTGCTAATGTTTATGATGTAAGTGGGAGTAAAATATTACTGCAAGGGTGAGTAATTTAGTCTTTTATAATAATAAAAAATATTTTGTTTATAAATTTTTTTTAATAACTATTTGCCTCCCCCTCAAACCCCTAGGGTAATGGAGAGAAGGAATATATACAGGCTACCATTTCATTCTTAACATCCAAGACTCAGGGGAAGCTTTTATTTTTTTTACAAATATTAATTTTATTTGTAATTTTTAATCCCACGTAAATTTAAATCAATTAATGCAAGGGAATAAATAAAATCATATAATATTTATAAGTGAAAATGAAAAGTAAATAATGAGGGTCGATAAGTAGCTCGACAATGTCAGCTCCTTCGAGCATAAGACGATGTATTCGTCATTCTCGTAGGTTAGACTTTCGACACTAGTGCTGGGAATTTTATAACTTATCAGACTTGTCTCGGTAGTGTAATAGGATAACGTGCTTGCCCGCTTAGCAGGAGATCCAGGTTCGAGTCCTGGCTGGGACAGATAGATTTTTCATTATGTTCCCTTGCATTAATTGATTGAAATGAGTTTTACTTCTTTATATTCCAACAGTGAATCAACGACCAATCCTTCCTCAGTCATTTTATTTTTACATTGTTACATTGTACTAAATTAAGAAATATCCTTTATTTATTTATTTATAATGACGAACACTATCATGCTCTTAAGTATGATCTTCAGAACAGACACTCAGGAAGAAGTGAGGCAGACTCCTGAACATGAGTATGAGCCCTGAGTGCTCTGAGGATGACATTCCCTATTCTGAAAATGAAGGTTGATTAAGGGCGAGGATGGTCACTCTATATCCTAATATTTTTTCACAAATTCTCCACAGAAAAAGTATAAATGTAACTGTTTTTTTTAAGTACCTGTGGAAGAAGACTTAGATGTCGCATCACTCCCAATCGGCTTACAATTCGTTGAAGAAATTGGTATGTGAGTGAGAAGGGCATTGAAGAAATTGTACAACTGAAACAAATAAAACAATTATAAGAAATTATTTAATTCATCGTTTGAATCAACAAAATTATAATATGCAAATCTGAGGTCTAATAAAAAATCATCAATCATTAAGCAGAAACCAAAACGAAATCCTTCTAAAAATTTAAGTAATATGATTCATAACATCATCACAAAATATTGTAATTTGAAAGATTACATAAAATAAGTTATTTGCCTTAAATTATGAAGTTATTTCATCATATTTATGAATTACATTCTATTGAATATAATATTTTACACGGGGAAAGTATCGTGACACCACACTCAAGTTAAATAGCATAATGTTCCCAGGTGGTCACGATGCTATATTCGTTTGAGCCGACTTGGAGGGTTGTAGGGGTTACAGATGGAGGACAGGGCCTATGCAAATGGGCCTGAGTGATAATTCAGTTGGCAGTGAAAAAGGAAGAAGCGGTAGCAAATGAGATCTAGAACCAAAGGAATATTAAAGCCATGACTAAGGGGAATGTTATACATAAAATTGTCAGCATTGTTGGGAGTATTCTGAGGATTTTGGATTGAAGGGATCTGGATTCTTTGAAATTCTTTAATAATAACACTGAGGAACAATTTGAAACTCCATTAGCTGTTTTCTATAGAATTAAGTATGCTGGTTCCAAAACTGTTTTTAGTTTTCTTCTATACCCTCACGTTCAGTTTCTATGTGAGTGGAGAGCATGCTGGTCTAGACCTGCCTGTTTAGTTACGTCTGTTATACTGTAGTGAAACGTTATGTGTCGGTAAGCAGTATTTAGTATTACGTTACGGTAGTGTACATGAACTGAAACGTTTCCTTATGGCTACCTCTGCTCCTACACGTCTAAAGTGCGAAAACAGCCCCGATTCGTTTTGTTATATATGTGGCAGTTTTACCATTCCCAGTCAAAGGACAAACACCAGTACACTTGTCTGACAAGCATATTTTGCCTATTTTAAAGTGAAACTTGTTGATCAAGATAAAGCATGGGCACCTCATAAAGTGTGTAAACAGTGTGTTGAGGGTTTACGGATGTGGATCAAGGGAACACGTGCTAAGCTTTCATTTGGTATACCTATGATTTGGCGCGAGCCCAAAGATCATTCAAGTGCTTGTTACTTTTGTCTAGTGAAAACATCGGGTTATAACAAGAAAAACAAATGTTAAATAGAGTATCCTAGTTTACCGTCAGCTATGTCAGTACCGTATTCAGCCGAAGTCCCCGTGCCATTTTTCAATAAATTCCCCTCTTCGGAAGAAGTGAAATACGAATATGATGCAGATAAAAGCGACTCCAACATTGAAGATGACTCCGTACGTAAGAGATTCGAACAACAAGAGCTGAATGATTTGGTACGAGATTTTAGACTATCCAAAATAGTGATCCAAACAACGTGCATCAGCCACTGGTCGGCAGAAAAAACATTATATTTCCACCTCTGCATATATAATTGGGTCTCATGAAGCAATTCGTTAAATCTTTGCCAACTGAAAGAGACTGTTTCAATTATCTCGTGTCGAAATTTCCTAGCCTGTCATTTAAAAAGATAAAGGCCGGTGTTTTTGATGGTCCACAGATTCTTGCAGACGAATATTTCGTGGTAACAATGTCAGAAATTGAAAAGAATGCTTGGGTGGCATTCAAAAACATTTTTAAAGAATTTCTTGGAAATACAAGAGCATTAAATTACTCCGAAATTGTCCAGCAACTCTTGGAAAGCTTCCAAAATCTAGATTGCAACATGAGTATTAAATTGCATATTTTACACAGCCACCTTGCTAATTTCCCGGATAATCTTGGTGCAGTGAGTGATGAGCAGGGTGAGCGTTTCCATCAAGGTTCGAGGATCATGGAAGCAAGGCATCAAGGTAGATGGGACGTACATATGATGGCTGACTATTGTTGGAGCATCAAGCGCGATGTACGCAAACTAAACACTCCAAAAAAAGCTACAAACGCAAATTTTTATCTTAATTTTTAAGTACTGTTCATTAATTAAACAATTTTATATGTATTAACTGAATTTAACTTACATTAAAGGTTTTGTAAACTGTATATTTGGTACGTTTTTACTATTTGTTCTTTTAAATGCATGATTTTTATGATTTCTGAGGATATCCTGTAGTTTAAAAAGTTGGCGTGATAGACAAAATCTGAGGTTATTCTTAGAAGAATAAGTGAGAAAGCAGTGTCAGATCTAACTAAACAAAAAATGTGTCCCATTATAATTGAAACAAAATCGTTCATAAATTTTTTTTTTTTTTTTGGCAAACCGTTAGATGAGTTTATTAATGGTTGAAATCGGTCAAGGAGGCTTAGAGAGAGACCCAAATTTTAAATTGAAATGTATTTTTACCGTTAGTTGTATGAAATAAAAACTTATTTTTCTTTGCTTTGTATGAAAAAGGTGAAACTGTTATTTTATAAAATTTAAATCCATTAACATTTTTCTAAAAATCCATACTAAGAAAGATATTTAAGATAGTACTTTCGAATGTTAGACGGGTCTTGTTAGGAATAATAGTTTAATGAGTTGTTTTTTGGTTTAAATCAAAGGAAGTAGAGGGGGCAGTTAAGAAGACAAATTGACAAAGTCTGAAATTGATAATATTATTTATTTGGGAGACATAATAGGTGCAAAATATGATTTTATTAGGTTCATGTTCTACAACATTTTTACCAAGAAAGCTTATCGATGAAAATATTTACGAATCTAACTACAATTGTTGAGTACTTCTCCCACTCTTTCTTCCTGGCAATTATGGAGTCAGGAAAAGTAGTCTTCCTTTGTACGCTCATTAATGAAAGTGAGAAATCTGCTTAGTTTTCGCAGTTCTTACTTGACGGACTTTATATTTTTAAATAATCACAAAACCAGGTGTTTTTGGTGCCATTCTGCTACTGCGCTGTTATTTTCCCGAAAAATTCATATAAAAATTAATGATTATTATCATCAGATAAATAGTAAAATTATCATCAATAGTTCTTCACGACTTATATTTCCATCCAAAGTTTTTTGGATACTAAGATAAATTAAATTAAGATAAAAAATATTTATTACTTAAAGACTCTCAATGTGGAAAGTCGTTTGTAAGGCACCAGAGGCCTATTGACTAATTGAAATGAAGTGTAACAAGGAACCATATTGAACGAAAAGAAATTGATTTCCACGACAATTTGTAGCTTTCAAAGGCCATCTTAATTGATCAGTCAGTAGGAATCCCGTTTCACAAAATCTCACTCTTTTCAATTCAAAAAAAAAAAAAAAAAAAAAAAAAAAAAAAGAAGAGAACAAGAGAAAAGGAAACATCCTTTTATTGTTCTCTTTTTTTTTCTCTTTTACTAGCAACTTCGTTTCTGCCTTTGAGCGCATTTACTTTGTGGCCGAAGGTCAATAAGTGTTTCTGTCTCACTCAAACTATTTTATTTATTTCAAATACTCTCCAGTTTCAAACCCTTGTAGAACCTCATGAAGGATATTCATTTTAGAGAGTCTTCTTTAGAGAGTCCTTGCTAGAAGCCGCAAGTGATAAATATATTCCCGTGCCAAGCTTCGATAAAGAGATCTGTAACCTTTGTAAGCTTTGTAAGTACATGGGACATCTGGCATATTGGTCATGTTTTGATCAAAACTTGCTCACGAGCATAATAATTTTGTTTATACACATATACAATATTTAAAAATAAGGATAATTTTATATTAATTTTTGAAGAATTTAAACAGATCTTTTCGAGTATCTACAACTACATTGGGAATGCTAAATACAAGTAGAATAAAAATACAGTCGATTCAAAATTCTATGCTTGTATATAAATAGATTTATATATATATATAACATGAACTGAAACGTTTCCTTATGGCTACCTCTGCTCCTACACGTCTAAAGTGCGAAAACAGCCCCGATTCGTTTTGTTATATATGTGGCAGTTTTACCATTCCCAGTCAAAGGACAAACACCAGTACACTTGTCTGACAAGCATATTTTGCCTATTTTAAAGTGAAACTTGTTGATCAAGATAAAGCATGGGCACCTCANTATATATATGTATATATATATATTCTCACGACATTAACTCAGCCATAAGAGAGTTTAATCAGCACATACCATACCAATATTGTATACAATGTACATGTATAGTAAATAATTACATTAGTTGATTACAATATACAATTAACAAAAGAAATTATAATAAAACAAACCATAACTCACAACTAAATAACAAAAGAAAATGAATGATATGAAAAAATAACTTTGAAATAAATTAAAAATATGAATAAGAAAATAACGAAAAATTATACAAGACTGAATATTTAAATAAATAAACGGTTTCAATTATATATATTTTAAACACAATGTGATAATTTAATTATGAGTATCTCTCATTTATGTGTTAAATTTTTTCAAGAGACATTTTAAGCAATTTTGTCCATCAATAAATTTTCTTTTAGTGGCCTTTTTCCGTATTTCAGTAGTGCCTTTCTTGTTAGTTTTGTCCTGTAGTCAGTAAGTAGTGTATCAAGTGTTGGTACGTCTGTTCGTGTGTAAAGTCACAAGTTACTGACCTTGTGACTTTACACACGAACAGAGTGTCTTTAATTTTAAATCAGTAAACATAATATTGACTGTACCGTGTCCTGTGATAGCTGGAGTCAAATATGTATATATATAAATATATAATAAACCACGAGGGTCAATATTGAATTATTATTTTTGTGAACTGATTCCCTTACAAGAACATTCAATTTATGGTACTTTTCAATATCATTTTGAAGCATTCTTTGAAATTAATTGGCTATAAAAGAATAGTAATTAGAAGAAACAAATTGATCGGTTCCTACGAATATCCTCGTTTTAGTATTTAACTTGTAAATATGAGTACTTTAACTTTATTAAACTTTTCAAATAATGAATTTTTTGGGGGGATTTGCTACAATATTTGCAGTCATAATGGTAATACAGTCCCATGCTATTGCCAATTTTTGTAACAGATTTGTGATGGTATTTTAAATTTAAATACTGGTCTAAATATTTATAATCTAAGAGATTTTATATTTGATATTTTTGCTTACATATGTATTAATATTTTACCAACATTTCCATTAACATAAGAAGAGACAGAGAGAGAGAGGGAATATTAAAGAATAGCATGTATGTGACAGCTTTTAAATTAGAAATTACCGATGATACCCCCCACCCCCTTCCACCAGGATTAATTTATTCTAAACTGTACCTCGCTCTGGAGAAGGGGTCGAAGTTAATTATTTATCTTTATATATTCCCTATCCTAATTAGTTAGTCTTCGTATACTGAAGCAGCCCAAAATTTATTTTCTGTTTTAGAACGATTCTTGCCAGTAAAAATAAATATATATCTTCAGGTCTTCACTTAATGTACATAGAAAAATTTAATAATGTCCGTTAATGTATATATATAGGTAACTCCTAGCAAGAAGTCTCCATTACAATACACATTCGGACACGCGATTGGCTGGTTATTACATTACAGCGAGTTATGTCCTTTTACCTCACAGGAAAGTTATTTTAGGGTTTTACTTCCTCTGATAAGCCTATATACCTGCAGACATTGACGGATCCCATCAATCCAGCTGACTGTCGTCCATTTTCCATACCCAGGACAATAATACTAGCCACCCGCTCCCTGGTGAGGAACTTTTGAACTGATTGTTCAGAAAAAGAAACATGAACGCCACCGCTATAAGAGCAGGGGAATCACACAAAAGCTAAACCTCTAGTTAAAATCAATTCCTAATTCTTTCCTTCATTTTTTTTTTCCGCTGAAGTATGGTGCAGAGAGAATTAATTTCATGAAGGGCAAATGGTGTCTCGTGTTATTGCTCGCTAGCTTGCGACAGACGCATTGCGGGCCCGGCAGGGGTCTAGCCGGCACGGAAAGGATCGAAATACTGGAGGGAAATTAGCTTAACTGGTTAGAAATTGCTGTTCGTTATTGCATGCTTCTATGATAATAATGCACGCACAATGTGGACTTTCGTCTCGGATGTAGCAATTCCGTGGTAATTCTGCTATGGATGAATTTGTCGTGGCATATCCATCACTATTCGGCCATGTCCATCCCTCCTACAAAACAATAAAATGTGGTCACGCAGGGGCTCCTAAGTACTTTTCTCTTGATCCATTCATGATGTGGTTTAAATAAGGGTATATTATTGGTATGACGTACAAAGACAGTGTAAAACGAGGATAAAATATGGCTGACTCTAGACATTATTGAAGGGAAAAGTGAGCAGGCTCTCAACATTTTTAGTTACATCATTAAATAGCGAAAACACTGTAAATGTATTTTTCGATAAACGTTTTTTTGTAAAAACCAAGTATCGTGGAAATGTTTTTTAATTATATTTTACACCTATTATATATTATATACTTTTTTCTTAACTCCGATAAGAAAGATCTTACAGGAATGAGGAAGGATGGAAAAAGAATCAGGGACAGAAAAAGGAAGTATTACTTGTCTAAAAGAGCTCATAATAGAAGGTTGGGTGGGAGCACTTTAAGGAAGAGCGCTGGACAGAATAGAAGTGAGGGGGGGGGGGAGGATGCGATCACTTGGGAAGAAGAAAGTCCAGGATGTCATCTGTAAGACGAAACCAGGGAAGGCCGCAGGCACAGATCAAGTACCTGGGAATGGAAGGGTAAGTGATGCACTACCACCTTTCCAACCTGGTATGGAAACAAAAGAAAATTCCTGAAAACTCTCTAATATTGGGTATCAGGAACTGCTAAACTGTATCTTGTTTAATTTGTATCTTTATCATCAAAATAAATAATAATTAATAATAATCATTAATTGTTATTTTAAAAGTTTTGAGTTGCATTTTTTTCTTTTTGTGCCTGTATATATTGTACTTCCTAGTTTTTTATTTTTATTACTTATTTCTTCTATTTCTGTACTTGTAAATATTGTCATAGTTCTGTTTAAAATTTTTTATACTATTAGCCTACTTTTTATTTGTACTTTTTATGTTATTATTGTTGCAACTAGGTCAGAATCAGCTATACCTCGTTGTTATTCAAGGGGACTTAAGTTCCAGAATGAAATTCCACTTACTTTCTTTCTTTCTTCAAAACTAGGACATTGCAATTTGAATACCAAAAAAAAAAGGGATTTTCAGAGGTTTTTAACGAAAACATAAACAATATAAAATAATTGCAACAATAATTATGTATAATGTAGAGTTTCTCTGTTGTTTTATTTAAAAAAAACAAATGGAATGCAACGAAAAATTAACAACAATTATAATTAGAGTATTACCGAAATAACAGATCCATTATCTGTGCATACCAAAGTAACACTCATATGTATGTGAAAAACGAAAGAATTATATTTTTATAATATATAATATATATCAAAACTGTTTTTAGTTTTC
>KZ807430.1:181936-194677 GCA_000696205.2 Oncopeltus fasciatus
TATTAATTATTAATATAATAATTATAATAATATATGAATTATTGACTTAATTTAAATTAAATCAATAGGTCCACAGTATGTATAACCAATATGGTGCTTGGTATGAACAGCTGACTTCAATAATTTTTCGTGCAAGGGAACAGAATAAAAAATCTAACTGCCCCAGCCAGGACTCGAACCTGGATCTCCTGCTTTCCGTGGCGGTACGTTTTCCATTTACGCTTCCGTGACAAGTCTAGGGAATTTAATAACGTATCAGACTTGTCTCGGTAGCGTAAATGGAAAACGCACCGCCCCGGAAAGCAGGAGATTCTGTTCCCTTGAACTAAACATAGTTAAATTTTATGTGGGATTAAATACTACAAAAAAAAATTATAAAGCCGACTTATAGTCCGCTCAAACCGGCTGGGTTTTACTCTTGTTCCACTTATGTATGTATGCTTATTAAAAAACTCAGTTTCATGCTAGCTACTTTGCCCCTCCCTCTCTTGGCAGCCAATCTGATCAGCGTATAATGCGAATTAATGGAGACGGACTTGAAATGAAAGCCCACACGAGATAGCAAAAGACATTTCCCTTCTTAGACATCTCATCAATAACTAATTTCAAAAATCCTTAACGCGGAACTTGTGTTTTATTAAAGATTGCTTTAATTTTATGAGGAAATAATTCATTATTATCTAGAATAATAATAAAGTTAATGTTGACTTGATCTTGGGGTGAGGAGGGGTTATGAAAAGCAGAGGATTTTATTTTTTAATAAATTTAAAATAAACAGTTTTGTTCTTTTTTTTTTCTTTTTCTCTCTCACTCTCTCACTCCCTCTTTTAATTATGCTATAAATATTATCCATAAACAATTTATTATTAATGTTTTATTGCTTAACTTTAAAAATAGGTAAATATGTAATCTACTGTTAATTACTATTTTAAAGTAATAGTAAATATATAAAGCTGCAATTGATTTATTAGATTAAATATATAAAATTAATAACAATTTAGATAATAGTTCCATAAAAATTTTTTGTAATAACTACTTATTGAATAGTTAAAATCAAAATTTATGTAAATTAGTCAATTAATTTTTCTGTCCTATACTTTATCTTGGAAAACTATTCTTCGATAAAGAAAAGTTTTTATTACTGCTAACGCTTCGCCATTAATTTCTTCACGGCAATAGGGGTTATGGAGAGAGAGAGAGAAATTGAGAGAGGGAGAGAGAGAGAGAAATTGAGAGAGGGAGTAAGAGAGAGAGAGAGAGAGAGAGAGAGAGAGAGAGAGATGATTAATAGCGATAGATAAATAATTTACTCTTAGAACGTAAAGTCCTTTCTGCCAGATTATGCACATAGAATATTTAACAATATTTGTATTATTTAAGTTATATTTATTACCAAGAAAACCATTGCATTAAATATTATTAATTACAAAGAAATTGTAATGTTCAATCTACTAATAATATTTAGATATAACTCACTTAAATAATAATTCAGTTGTTTTCTGCAGTTTACAATGTGAACAACCACCCTGGGGAGATTTCTCCACTCAACGCCATTGCCCTGATGATGGCTTACTAGCTAAGCCGAAACGTTGGCATAAATAAAAATATTACTCCAAATTTTGGTGTATATTTTTTTCTTCCTGGCCGAAACCCCGACCATTCTCACATGATTTAGATATAACAATACTAAAGACACCCTATTAATAACAAATAAATAAATATCAATATTTATTTACGGTCAGCCAGCCTCCTGAATCAATCCTAAGAAAATAACCTCTCTACAGGCCTTACGAAAGGACGAGGGAGCCCTTATTTCTATTTGGAGGCTGTTGAGCTCTCTAGCCACAATTGCACAAAATGCAAAAGATCTGTTCATATGTGTCCGGCTCACTCTTAGCCACCATGTTCCCTCAAGTCTAGGGCTATTTAGGGCCATGAACCAGAGGGTTCTAAGGACTATGGAGAGCCATAGGTCCTCAGGTACCCCTCTTCGCAGGACATTCATGGCAAGACACAACCTGTTTACACGCCTATAGTCCCTTGCAGTCAGCCAGCCGAGTTCTCGTAAGTGAGGAGTTATATTTTCATTGCTTTTCACATTAAATATGAACTTAATAGTTGCATTTTAGGCCCTTTGAATTTGTATTTCCTCCGTTAATGCAATGTCCATATACACCGAATCACAGTACAACATCAATGACATGATCAAGAAAGCAACCAATTTTTTCTTTAGATGAGTAGGATTGAGAGTGGTAACATTGGTCACCTTCTCTCTTCATCTGATTGATATTGTATGTCATTTTTTTACCTCTAATTCATTGTGGTGATCAAATTACAAAATGTTTTAATTTAACAGAATGTAATAAATAAATAAAAGTTTAAAAAAAAAAAAAAGATTAGTAGGTAGAATTTACCTTTGTCTAATCCGAAAGAGGGCGGCGGAAGGGGGGGGGGAGAGACAGCGAGAGAGATAGAGAGAGAGAGGGAGAGAGAGAGAGAGAGAAAGAGAGTAAGAGAGAGAGAGTGAGAAAGGGTAAGAGAGAGGGTGAGAGAGAGAGAGAAAGTGCGAGAGAGAGAGAGAGAGAGAGAGAGAGAGACTCCTGCAATGGGATAAAGAAATCATGACTGAGAATGGCTTTTTAAACCTCTCAGTCATAATAAGCACCATTCATGAGCATAAAATTACTTCCAACACCTCCATAGCCCTAAAAAAGGACTGACACTAAGGAAGAAACGTTAGCAGCAATAAAAACTTTTTACTTTTTTTTTTTTTTTTTCTCAGACTCCAAGAACGAATCTAATCAATCTTTCTTCATAGATTTTGACGGACAACCAAACATCTTCAAGTTCATGTACTCTTAACGTTCATCAGTTTGTGTATGTGAAGCTAGTCGAGCAATAAAAGTGTTTATTCATGTCATAGCATTTCACCTTGTATCAACACTATACCTTATGTGTGTGTGTGTGTATCTTCTCGAATATTAAATAATGAAAATTTATAAAAAATTTCAAAATTCCTCTCTTACTTTGGAAAAAAAAATACTAAAACTCTTGGTCTCACAGGAAATGTAGAATCTTGCTGTGAACATTACCACGTAATTTGCATAATTAATAAAGCACACTCAGTTCCTCCATTACTTGCTGCTCCATGCGTTCTCTCTGCGTCCCCACTAATGGCCGCCAAGGCAACACCACCGACGACCACATACGTGTGCACCTCGCAAGGGAAAAGAGAGCTTCAAAGAAGAGTCTTAATGAGAGGGGAAGTGAGCCGCAGGGAACACTCCACTTCCAGCCCCATTAAACTAAATCTCTTGAAAATTATCTTTTGAAACTATGTAAATTTGAGAATTAGGTCCCACCCTTTGTACCGCTTTGCTCGCCCTTCTCTACCCGGATAAATTCCAGTAAAAATTTTTTTAAAAAAGGAGTGCTTTCTTAATCTACGAGCAACGTTAACTATATAAAATATCTATTTCTATATAAAATAAGAAAAAACAAATTTAAGCACAACTACAGAAATTTTTTTTAATATCAATCACTTAGTCATGAAAAGAGGGGCCATCTAAAGGGTTGCTATCCTCTTCTAAACATATGGATGTTTAGAACAAGCTTTTAACTATCGATAAATGTCTGACATAAGTGGTATTAGAACCCGCAGCGCCTGGATTGCAAGACCCAAACGTAACCCTTGAGCTACTTTTACTTAAATAATTTTAAAAGATTATTTTCACAACCAATGAATATAGAACTATCATACATTCTATTATCCGTCTTCATTGGTTTCTGCAAACCATTTTCTGTTGGCGAGCGCTTTAGGAAATTGTCCATCTTCTTGGCCGAAATCTAGCCGAGTAACTAGGAAGTTGAATATAGACAGTGACAGTGAACACATGTATTCGGCCACGAAGATGGACAATGTCCGAAAGCGCTCGCCAACAGAAGGTGGTTTGCAGAAACCAATGAAGACGGATAATAGAAGGTATGAAAGTAACTGTGTTTAGTGTGTGTGTGTGTTTTATTTCATTCCACAGGGGGACAAAATATATACTTACTTAATGGTGGGGAAAAAATATATTGTCTTTATAAGGTGTTTTTTTGTTGCGGTTAGATCAAGGTAGATCCAAAAAATACCATCATCTACCTTGACCGAAACCCAACAAAAAAATATCTAATAATAATATCTACGGTAAAAAAAAAAACTCCCCATTTGAATATATTGTCTTTAGCTTAATAATTTTAGAAGAAGAAGAAGNTTTTTTCTATTTATGGTAACCAGACTTCTAGCTAAGAGTGAAGACCCTAGCAATGATAGCTCTGAAAGTAAGTTTAGGCTTTGGGCATTTACAGATTACTTACATACATATTGGGGGGAGGGGGGGGGGCAGCGGAAACAATTTGTCTTTTTGACATCAAGATTTCTCCTCGATTTCTAGACACCAAGCTGCCCAACTGCTACGCAACCACTGGCAAGTCAAGTTGGTAGCAGTACACAAAGATTATTTTGTCCTTCTCCATGTAGGGAAGGTCTCGGCTGGAATCATGTGGCTCAATTAGTACATAAAAAAGTTCACAGAGCGCAGCACTACATCAACTGTATGGCGATTAAGACCTGACATCTAGCGGAGGGGAGACAAACGAATACTCATTTCACTTAGGGATTTTGTCACTTTTCATTTGATTATTTCAACAATAAGCTTCGGTTGTTATGTTATATTTAGTACCAAATTAGACCAAAATCTTAGAAAAAGAAAAAAGAAATGTCTGTCACACAAGAGCTGCGTAAACTATGCTGATTTCTCATGTTTCATGAAAGATGGTCATTAATATGAAAAATATTGATTCATTTTACCTTACAATTAAGAGTGACCGATAATGCAAAAGGAAAAGGCAATCTATCTTCCTAGTTACTTTGTTGAATAACTATCTTTTAATAAGTGTTTTTCTTTAAAATAATACAAAACTTAACTGTGTAAAACTTTTGTTTTGCATTTATGAAGAAGAATTTTTTTTTTTTTTTTTGAAGACCAATTATAAGGAAGACATTAATCAATGACATTAATATTGGTCTTTTGTACACCCACCCAATGCCTAAATATACCTTTTTTAACAATTTAAAATATAAAGCCTAAATGCTGAATTTAAGTAGTAAATTTTAATAATCAAGGGAACTGTCCGCCTTTTGAAGATAAATTCCATAATATAATTAATTGTGAAAATCTTATAAATTAAATATGTGAGAAAATTACACTCTAAACGAATAACAATTTCTTCGTAACAAAAATTATAACGAATATATTACGAATGTAAATTTTCAACCCAATTCAAATTCCTCTCTCCCCATCGGCCGTAGAAGAACTCATTTAATACATTGCAAAATTAACTGTAAATATCGGATTTAGTTTTTATTTTAAAAACTATAGATGACAGGGCACATGCAGACACACACACACACACACACACACACACACACACACACACACACAAATATGTTGGTTTTATAGACCTGATGTATCTTTAATTATCTTATTTGGTGCTTAGATGCGCTTGGCCAGACCTCAGAGATCTACAACTGCCTTACGCACACTTACATACACATTGAGATACACGATACTTGTTGTAGGCTCACCAGTTATATCTTTAGATCACCTTTGAACTTACGGATCTCATCAATCCTGGGGGGGAGGGGAGGTCCTTTTCCATACCTGGGACAACGCCAACATTCCTTAGACTGTTAGCAAACCCTAGTAGAAAACTTTGTAACTATTAGTTCAGAAAAATGACTCTGAGGAAACCGGGATAAGAATCCAGAGTCTTTAGCATTTCAGCAATGTGTGCAAGTCATAACACTATGTTTACTCATATATATATATATATATATATGTGTGTGTGTGTGTGTGTAAATATATATACATAAGTGTGTGGTTGGTTGTGTGTGTGTGTATTAAGTATAAAAATAAAAAACTAATATAACTATTCCATTTAATTTTATGCGCGGCAAGGGGTAGTTTTATTATTACTTATTTAAATGAGATATTTCCGAAATCCAGTTAGCCGTGAGCAGGATCCTCTAGGTCACCGAGGTGAGTCGGCATTTCTCATCCCTTCAGCTTCTTCAGCATGGTTCCCGTTGTCCCGTATTGAGTAGTTATGTCGAGTGTCTCCCACAATTCCAAATTCCCCTTTACTTCCTTCCTTTTCGCAGGATCGTTCTTATTCCCCCTTTCCTCGCCACTAACCGAGGATGCTGGAGGCTACACATCTCTGACTGAGCATGTATGTCGAGCGTCTCCCAGAATTACTCTAAAACCATCTCTTCACGCCTGACGTAGGCTTGACCAGTATGTCTAGTTGTCGCTAAGAAAACTACCAGCTCACACAGCATTCTCCATGCTCTGTTGAGCCAAAGGACCTCGGCAAGAACACTACTGCACCTTATCAGCTCCCTTATCAGTCTTGTGACAGGAAAATACTTTAAGATCCTTCCGGAATATGGTCCTCTGTTTCACTGTTCATAAACATGTCTACTTACGTAAGGAACTTTCAGAGCCACCAGGGACTGAATAAAAACATACTCTCGAGGCCTACCTCCAGCACCTCACCACGCCAAACTAAATTCATTTCCAAGTTCTAAACTCTTCAGAATTTTTTACACTCATCTTCATACATCCTACTAAAAGATGTACACTCTTTCATAGAATTTATCATCCTAAAAACCCAAATTTCTTTTGATCCAATACAAAATTCTCGTTTTACTTAATAAGATAAATAGTTGACACACACTGGAAGGGTCAATGGATTAAGGTGATAAATCAAATTTTAATGAGACTACTATTCCTTATAACTTCCATAGATCAAGAAGTCAAGTGGTATATTTAATTATTTTAAAATCAAAATTAGACTAATTCTTTACCATTTAAACAAACTGTTATAAATAATTAGTCAGTAAGGACCTGCGACCAGTCTACCCTAGGTTTTTGGATAGTAGTAATAGAGTTTTCGACTTTAATTTGTTCAATTTTTGTTTTTTATTTTTTATTTATTTGTTTTTATTGTTATTTTTTAAATATTGGACACATTTACTTATTTAGCTGAAACTATTTATATATTAGTACTTTTAACTGTTGACTATCTGTAAGTATTGTATTCGTAATGTTACTCTATGACAGGTCTTTTACATTATGTTACAATGTGGGTCTTGAAGAAGAAGTTAAATATTCCGAAACTGTCGGCATTTTAGTTTAGATTTTTTACTCCTGTATCCCACATCCTCCGTTATAAATAATTTTAATGAATAACGTTACCGATATCCAAAAAATACCTACCAATACAACTTAGACTTCACTTTTTTTCAGAATCCAATTACTAAATGCAGTAATATAAAAATTAGACTGCTAATGTCTTTAGTGAAAACTCTATCGCCATAATAGATTAAATGTTTTAACCTATATTGGATCAAATATCCATTATAAAGAGAATAAAAGTGAGAATATTTATGACTAATTGAATGACAGAGAGTTGAAATTCCCTGAACTGTAATCACTTTGCCGATATATGCGTGGGTAATTTCTGTGGAATTCACGGGTTAAAAAAAAAAATGTATTCTGATATTCTCTGCGATAAAATATAGAAAATGTTTGCGTTAAAGATGACTGATGCCATAACACACAGATCAAATGGTTGATATAGCTGGGAATTGGGCAGAGACAGATTGGAGAGAGGTTTATTTACACGAATCTGCGGGTCACGAATATAGGTAATTTAAAATGTCCCTTTTGAAGCGACCCCCCCCCTCCCCCCTTTTACCCCGCTCCTGCAAAGTCTCTGCAAATATTAGCCTTCGGATTTGAGTAAACAAAACTAACGGGACCGCAGCTCGGAAATACGCTGAGAGGGATTGCTTCTTAAATTCTTCATGAATCACTTGCGTATGTGTAATGAGCATTAGGCATATCTCTCTAAAAAAGTGGCAGAAAATATGCAAATACCTACTTTAATTTCGCAAGACCAAAAAAAGCAACGACAAAGAAAGTTGAACTTCCTAGACTTAGTTCTCCGACTAACAGAAGAGAAAAGGAGTGAGGTTAATTAAATCTTACTAGATAAATTCATAATTTTCTTCCTTAATAATATGTATTTACTCAAAAATGTTTTTAAAAAACTCAAAAGTTAATATTTTTTAATTTGATCTCAAAAACGTTCGCGGTCTGAGTCAATATTTACAATTCCTTCTTTCGATTTGGACCGAGTCATTTTATTGATGATTACCAAGCTTAGCAAATATTTGTTGCTTCACATTTTACTTTAATTTTACAAAAATTTCGGACCTCATTGGCCATTTTCAAGCAAAAAATTAATTACAAAACTAAATTAATATGGAAAATATTAAACTTTTTTTCTCTTTAACCATTAATTAAAATGTAATTTATGTGATTTATAAAACGTTGGTTTTTATTTATATAATAGTTTTGTCAAAGTATTTCTAACAACTAAGTATATAAATATAATATACATCAATATATAGTATTGTATCAAATTTCAATATGTTACAAAGATGGTAAGCTATTGGCCTGAATAGCTCTAGCTATGTATTTATTACTGTAATATAACTTTTAGTTCCCTTTAGCCTGCTTCATTTATATAAATACTTAGTATTAACTGTATACAGTTTTTTTTTTTTTTTTTNCAAGGGACCTCCTACTCCAGTCAGTTTAGAATAATACCTAGGGAGTGAATGCACTGGCATTTTTCTCCCCCTCTCAATCCCTCCTTGACTCCCTGCCTAGTCTCCTTCTTATCCTAGGATAAGGAGAAGATGGGTGCCGGATAGTCTATCAGGGTTTAACCTGGGCTCCTCTCTGAGGACGGGTTAAGTCCCTGGATAGACGAGCAAGGACTATTATTATGTACCCCATCAAAAATTAAGTGTATGAAATGTACAGAATATTTTTTTCTTAATAAAGAGTTATAAAAAAAAAGTTTTTTTTAGTATACAATTTTTATTATTATTAATTTTTATTGTTTAGGTTATTTTCTCTAATAAATCATGACTATAAAACATCAAAGTTATTTTATTTTTATTCTTATTCCGTATTTTGTAGTCCTTGAAAGGAATGTATGAGTGGATTGTGGTGTCCGTGACGTTTTCCGTGGAATGTAGCGTATAGTGATTTGAAGTGATCGTTAATGAATGAAATACTTCGTTCCTAGCTGAACTCTCTTACGTAAAGGATTATGAAAATCAGTTGTCTCAGTTTGTCGCCCGAAAATCTCATAACTATTTGCAGTGGCTATAATAATGATTTTACCACGAAAGTTACAATCAGTCATTGCTCAAAACTATTCGTACATCATTTATCACAGCACAGTCGATGCGCAATATATAAATTTTAAAAAATTACAGTTAGAATTTTATATGAAAATATTTGGTTTGAAAAAAAACCGAATTCTCTTTTCTCCCAACCCCTTATTGATAATAAAAGATGCACTTTTAATAACTCCTAAAATATTTATTCAATTGTGCATTCAAATATGTCTATGAAAGCCAAATATTTATATTGTACTAAAGAATGAGAGCTTTATAATCTCCAAAATGGTTATTGTGTGGGATATAAATTATTCAAGGGAGCTCTATAACAGTGGAAGGGTTGGTGGAATTTTTGTAAAGTCGTTGGAAGGGTTGCCGGGGGGGTGTGAAATTAGCAATTCAAATTCCCGGCGGATTTCAGGTGGGAGTCGCTAATCCAACAGTTTTCCTAGCTGGAGGGCCTGACTCTCGTCGCCACGAAGGTGGCCATGTATAACATATCAGGACAGTCGCTCTGACTTTGTTTTACGCTGCACTTTCAAAGGGCGCCTGCCTTAAATTGGGGGAGGGTGGGTGAAATTTGTATTTATTTTACCCAAATAATGGTCCTTTTGAGAGACTATCACTATCTATTTATGAAAGCACAATTTATATTGTGTATCTCTATAACTTAATCATGACAGTGCATGAAACTTTAGCCTTATATACATCTTCATTAACTAAAATAAAAATTAAAAAGGCAAGTAAAAGCGGAAGCCAAAAAAAAAGAAAAAAAAAAGAAGAGAAATGATGGGTATAAATAATAGTAAATGATACATTTGTCCTGAAAAACAGAGAAGGGAATGGCTAATATCAAGTGGAGAGATTTTGATCTTAAAGATTAATAGTAGATATTTTTTGTTGGGGTTCGGTCAAGGTTGATCCAAAAAACACAATTACAAAAAAATGTGAATTTTTTTATTGTCGTTTTGGCTTGGATTGTAAGCCATCTTCAGGGCTATCATGAAGGAGAGAGGGGACGTCTTGTCACCTGGATCAAATGTTTTTTACTGGGATGCCAATTTATATTCTGTCCAGCCATGAACATTTGATCCAGGTGGCATGAAATCCCCTATCGCACTCATGATCGTCCTGAAACTAGATTACAGAAGCCGAAACGTCATTAGATAATATAAATACACATTTTCAAAATTGTATTTTTTAGATCAACTTTGACCGAACCCCAACAAAAAAATATCTACTTGGAAAAGTTATTGTCATTCAGCATGATAATAGGTTGGCTGGGAGAGGGGAATGGTAATACGTTCAGTCTTCTTAGTTCTATATTAAATATATTTCGTATTATGCGATGTTTGCAAAAATTATAAAGATTATAATAAACAAAAAAAAATTACTATTCACTGGATAAATTTATGACCCTGATATATATAAGTAAGATGATACTTAATGGTATTGTATCAGCAACAAACCAGCTTGTATCACTCTCTTGTTCCTTATCGAGTTTACTCATCAAATAAGTATTTTTCACTTATTAAAGGCCATATTTAATAAGACGTCGAAAGTCTGCTTTGTTAGCGCACCTCGTGCGTGAGTACCCTAACATTACTAAATTCAATCGACAATCATTCGTTGTCCCGAAACAATGGAAATGTCTTTTGTCTTCCAAATGATTGGATTTATATATATATTAAATTGTGAAATGTAAGTCTTTAGGAAGGATTAAACATCTGTAAATGGAGTATTTCAGGAGGAAGAGAATTTATGTACAAACAATCCCCTCCCACCCCTACACCTCATTCCAATTTCCAACAACTACTAGGCCAGAGGTAATTTATTCGGAAGTTCAATTAATCTCTTTGTGATCAAGAAGCTGGAACTTCGCTGGCCTAATAGATTTACTGCGGGTCATTTTAGCCCCTACCCCCCACCCCTCTTATTCCAGGGCTCAAGTACTTGGGGAAACAAGTTTTCGAAAGTGAGGGGAGGGGAGGGCCATCACTCAAAACAGCCCTTAAAGATACTCCTTCTCGGCTGGAGACGCGCATGCGCTTGTGTCGGCTGGCTCTAGACCGCTCCAACGCGTAAGCCCCAGCTGTACATACAAATGCCTCCGGGCAAACAGATTTGTGTAAGCCCTTCGTAAGATCCTGCCGCAAATGGGAGGAACGGCGGGAAACGGGAGTCGACTCTTAACTCCTCGAAAAGAACAACGCTCTCAAAGTCTACAAAAACATTGTCATATTTCGTTTAAGGAACGACAATGTCATAAAAGCCATAATAATCACATTGTTACGCTTGTCACAAACAAACAATCATTTTAAGAATGAAATATACATTTTTTGTCTTAAAATCACTTTTAATTTTTAATCATTCTTAAATGTCTTCCTCAATAAAAGTCGACAGCAAAATATATATTAAAAATAACCAAATATGAGATAATTACATTCTTAAATTAAATTTCATATTAATATTTTCAGTAAGAAATTATTTAGGATTTGGCCAAGGTTGATCCATTAAAAAAAATTCAATTAAGAAAATTTTTTTTTTTTAATAATCTGCCAACGTTTTGGCTTATGTTGTAAGCCATCATCAGGGCTATCATGAAGTCTAGAGGGGACCTGTGTGTGTCCTCTGAAACAAATCTGCATTATTGGATACTAATCTCCACGGTCAAAAAACAGTTCGTTTGAACGTTATTTTTTCATAATTTTTTTTGTGTGGTATTTAATGCCACGTTAATTTTAACAATTTTGAGTGCAGGGGAACAGAATAAAAAATCTAATCTCGACACTAGTGCGAGGAATTTAATAACTTATCACACTTGTCCCGACTCGGATAGCAGGAGATCCAGGTTCGTGTCCTCGCTGGAACAGTTAGATTTTTTATTCTGTTCCCTAGCACTCAAATTGTTTTTAAAAAAATTTTTAATTTAATTTGGAGAAAATAAATATAAAGAAGTTTTATAAAGTTTTAATTTAATTTGCTTAGTTTTGAGTTTGTTTCAATCACAACTGTATATTAATAATTACCTCTCTTTATTATCGGCCCCTCTTTATATAGAGTCCCACAGGGAGGCGAATGTTACAAATGTGTTGATATACGATCAACAGCGCACTCGACAGGATGTGTCGTCAGCACCCCTGACTTTTCCTCCGGTTCATGAAAAAATCATGTCATAAATCCATATGCTCATCACAAATAAAAGCATTATATGAAAAAAAGTGAGGATTGAACTCATTAAAGTATTAATCTCTAGTTTGATTCATCCATAGCACTAAAAGTACTATATTTATGTAATAACACTGTTACTATTTTGTGATATTTTAACATGGCGGCTCTTTTTATTCTAGAAACTTAGCATTTGGAACAGCAAGATCAACCAAGCTTAAATAATGAACGTAAAATGGGAGATAATTGTTTAAAAAAAAAAAAAA
>KZ807430.1:250494-264801 GCA_000696205.2 Oncopeltus fasciatus
AAATAATTTATTTAAAAAATATATATATTATCTATTTTTCCACTGTGTTAGTCGTTTATTTCCTACGGAAAGTCGTCCTTTCATCACCAATCCTGATATCTTCCAATGACATAAAATGGCCGATTCATATTACATCCGACACGCGAACTTTATAGCTAGAGAGAATTCTTCACGATCCATTTTAAACTACCACTCGAAGAAAATAATGTCATTAGTCAGAAGTGTCTTACAGTGTAACAAATACAATCTTTAATGCTCGTGCAACGACTGGGGGGGGAGGGGAGGTTACCCCTTTGTCAAAACACGAAATGTTAAGTCACGGAAGACCACCAGGCTTACACGAAGTACCCCATCTTAAGTAGCAGTTCTTCGAAATAACTAGTGTTCCTCCATTATCGATATTGCAGCTTACAGCTTTTTTTTTTTGCTTTTCTTTTGTTAAACTTGTCCAACTTCTAGAGTCAGTCACTTGTACTCACGGTGGCGCCTTACTTTTTCAAGATATTGAAATATATTTTCTATACGAGAGTTAACGCATCTTTCATCAAAAGTCTCGAAGCCGATTTTTCTGGAGTGGCTTCTTTTGGTAGATTGAAGGCAACCCTTCCCCCCACCACTGCCCAAATATAAATATATATGTAAAATAGAGTATGAAAAATTAGACTGAAAAATTATCTAATTGTATTTGAAAATAGCTTCTAAAAATTATAGTTTTTACTGCGGTAAGAAATAACGCGAGAAAATGTACAGTGAAAACTTAACAAATATTACAGTAAAATTTTTATAATAATCGTTAAATCCCCCCTTACCCTTGTTAATGTGGAACGTTACTCGATACAATATTACCAGGAAAAGCCAAAATTTTTGCTTCAAAACTAATATCCTACCTTACACTTCATACTGCTTTTAGTTATTTCGTTCGGGACCTGTATTTAATTAAATTATTTGATATTTACCGTTTCTTCTTCCGGGTTGGACCGTGTCAAGTTGTTGATAGTTGCCGAGCTTTCGCACATCATGTGATGGCTTCTTCAGGGCTGAATGGAGAATGAGAGCTGGTTTTTAAAAATATACCACCTGTATTTAAAAAACAGCTCTCATTCTCTATTCAGCCCTAAAGAAGCCATCACATGATGTACGAAAGCTCGGTAACTACCAACAACTTGAGACGGTACAACCCGGAAGAAGAAACAATAAAATTTTGTAATTTTATCACAATGAATAGTAAAAATTATGTTTTTAATTTTAATTTATTTTACATGTGGAGAAAAGGTGACCAATGACACCACTCATCATGTCCCAAGGAGGTCACGGGGCCATCTTCGTTTGAATCGACTCCCCGTCGTTGGGGTTGGAGTTGGAAGACATGGTCTGAGCTAGTGGATTAGGATGGTATGGCAGTTTACTTGGGAANAATGTAATATAGATATAAATTATTCTCAAAAAGTTTTAATAATTCCTTAAGAGTATTAGCTCCTTCTTTTGAGTTTTATCATTTTGTGCTTCATTTCCCTACGGAGATGAAAATACGGATGACAGTTATTATAAAAATGCCTTTATTCCATCACCATATCTTATCATCACTTTAAAAAAGTATCTCAAGCTAATGTTGCTTCTGGAAGGTACTTCTATGGTTGTGGGGGGAGGGGAGATATTTTCTCACGTAGAAAAATTTTCCCACCCCTCTCACTTACACTCTCACTCCCTCTCCCTCTCACTTTCTTTCTCTCTCTTTAGGACAATTTAAATTGATTAAAGCACCCCCGAGCATCCCCACCGCCCGAGTGATAAACACCCTTTTTCCAGCTAGCCACCCTCAAACATTCTCTCTCTCTCTCTTTCTCCTTTCTTGTGATATATTGGCTATTAGTGATAACAAAAATAAGTTCTCTTGGGGGGTCTATGCCCCTACTTTCACGGGGGGTGGGGGATAATCGAGTGGGCCTCAGGGAATCATCAGATTTATGTAAGTCCGAGAGCCTCACCTTCTACGGAAGAGGAAAGGAAGGCGAGTTGGGGGGAAAACTGGGGGGAATATAAGAAAAAGCACGCTTGAAAAGAAGAAAAAAAAAATATCATTTCCCGCTCAGAAAACCAGAGGATAAGAGAAAATTATGGCGTACCTTAGAACAGTCTCGATCCTGGATCCAGTTCTTTAGTCTTCACGTCTCTGGAGTTTCCCCCTAATCTTGGAATTCCAGCTAACTATCCAGGGCCTTTATTTCCAGTTCCAGAAAGAATTCTATTTAAAGAATATTACATATTTGTGCATTTGAATTTTAATTTTGCAGGGGGGGGGGGGGGGGTTGAGCGTGACCCAGTTTTTGCCCATTGCAGTTTCGTGGCATATTTTTATCTTGAAACTTTAAAAGGGTAAGAGAATGACACTACGCTCTCAAATTGCAAACTCAGAAATACAAACAGAAGGCTGCTCCATTACTGATAAGAAATTGTTTTAATTGAAGAGACAAGAGTGTTTCTCAGTTATTATTTCTTTAATTTAACTTTATGATGAATAAGAGAGTAATCCGTCTTCATTGGTTTCTGTAAACATTCTTCTGTTGGCGAGCGCTTTCGGACACTGTCCATCCTCGTGGCCGAATACATGTGTTCACTGTCACTGTTTGTATTTAACTGTGAACACAGTGACAGTGAACATATGTATTCGGCCACGAGGATAGATAATGTCCGAAAGCGCTCGCCAACAGATGGTTTGCAGAAACCAATGAAGACGGATAATAGAAGGAATGATAGTTCTATATTCATTGGTAGTTATAATAATCCTTTAGATTATTTACCTAGCTTAAATTTCTAATTAATTTTCTATGGAATTTTTATAAGACGGAATCAATCCTGACTATCTAATACACCATGTTTTATTATGAACGAATCACAATATATTTAAAAATTTTATACCGCTTTAATAAAAGTAATTTATCATTTTAGAATCAATAGTAAATTTATGAAACTCAAAATAACAATAAAATTGTTATTTCATTCATGATTGTAAAGGTTTAAACGCGAGAAAGAGATAATTAGCCGTGAGGTGTTTTTCCTTTGTTCAGAAAAAAATCAAAACAATTATTTTTATAAATGTTTTCTCACTGAACTCAAGGATTGATCTACTCGTTATGATTTTAAATCAGTAACTCAAAAGACCCAATGAAAGTATATTGGTCAAAGGGTATTTGAATTTTGAGGAGAGCACTGTTTAATGAGGTACAGTTTCCACAGGCAAAGCATTTATCCAAACAATTATTTATTAGGTAGAGTGGCTGCCATAATGTATTTTTTACAGCATTTGTTATTCTAACACTCTTTCTAAAGTTAGAATTAGATGTTTTTTTGTTGGTAGATGTAGACCTAGAAAAAATAAAATTAAAAATGTGTACTTTTTTTAAATATCCGACAACGTTTTTTTTTATTTTTAAAGTTAGGTTAGCTAAGTGAGATCAAATATAACCTAGGCGTTAACCCGGATCCCATTTTTATCATATTCATATCATAAATCTCACTAGTCTTAGTGATTCATCCTGAAATTTAATTAGAAGTAAATATAAATAGTTACAGTTGTAACTTCAGATATTTCCTGGTCCTTTTTTTATTTATTTTTTTTATAGGGGGGGGGGGGTTCATTTGCGTTGTACCTTAAGTGTGTGTGTGTGTGTTTTCCACATCCGGATGTGGCTTCTATAACCCGTTCTTGATCTTACAATGTCTCGTTTATGGTTGAAATATGGTCATGGAGAAAGTTAGAATAGAGGAGTATCAGTATATAAAATCCTTGTCATTTTATTTATTTCAATAGTTTTTATTGCCTAAATTTGTTCAGGCTTTAATTTTGAATAATATTTTGAAGTAAATTTTACCGCCTATGGGTTTGTAATATTCAAAAATATATCTCATTCACATATAAAAATTATTATTAAAGAAATGGTGTTAATTTAAAACTATATATTTCTAACTATATGCATATATATTTATAACTGTGTGTGTGTGTGTATGTTATCTGTCTATTTTTCGATACTTACTAACTTGTAAATATGCCTAGTTTAAATCTGCCCTTGTCTGAAGGGTTGTTTTTTCTCCCCTCCCCCTAGCCTGTTCAATCACCTGTTTAAATTTAATATACGGTTCAATTAAAAGTTTTTCGCATCCAAAGGCCTCGAAGTAATTTTACTTTGACAAAGTAATGTACAGTATCTCTGAGAAAATGTTTTTAAAAGTTTTAATGTATTCTCCTGTTTTTCTTGTTGCTTCAAGTCAACAAGAATATAATTGTTGTTAGTGCTTGCGATTTAACTCAATGTTCCTCTTAAATATATTTCATACAGAATTACGACATATTTATGCTAATATTAATACTAATATTATTGATAATAATAATTCATATAATTTATTATGTTATGCCAGTGAAGAATAAGTGTGTGTTTATTTACAAAAGAGCTTTGTCACTTGGTGTGAATACAAGTTTTCCGAACAATTCACATCTCCAAAATGTCATAATTGTTTGTCAAGTCATAATTCAGTACAAATGAATGAGGAATGCATATTTTCTATGAATTTTGGGTTGAAAATGAATATTCAATTCCCTTAGGCTAATAGAGATCATTCATTCGTTCAGTATTTATGATAAACACAATTGAATTATTTTAATTAATACAAAAAGTAAAATATTAAATATCTTGATATAATTTAAAGCAATTTTATAAGTCTGGTAACTTTAAGCTAATAGAAAAAATGTATTTGTGCATACACACACATATATATATATATATATATATATATATATATATACATATATATATGTAAACTGTAATTTTATTCCCATGGACAGGATGGTAGCACAAAATTTATCCTGTCAAATAAATATTACCTTTAATATATGCGCCTTTAGAAGTGCTTCGTAATTCAACGAACACATAAAACATGTATAGCATTTATTAAACATTAATAAACAAATTATAATTAATGTTAAACTGAAATAATTATTTTAAAAACTGCAAAATCATATTATATATAATAATGATATTACGACCAATTATTGCAAGTAAACATTTCTTGAAACAATGTTTACAAATGTATGTTTTTTTTTTAAATTTTACTTCACTATTATCTAATTATTAATAGTTAATAGCACAAATTTTGAAGTCATTAAGAACTATTTTTTTTACCTTTAATCACATTATCAATGCTTACAACGTATGTTTCATAGTACAAAGAAATTAAGTAAAATTTTTATTCTATTTGGCCCAATAACTCATTTTATTTAACTTAATATCATTGAATTTCAGAGCCACTCAATGCTTACAACGTATGTTTCATAGTACAAAGAAATTAAGTAAAATTTTTATTCTATTTGGCCCAATAACTCATTTTATTTAACTTAATATCATTGAATTTCAGAGCCACTCAATGCTTACAACGTATGTTTCATAGTACAAAGAAATTAAGTAAAATTTTTATTCTATTTGGCCCAATAACTCATTTTATTTAACTTAATATCATTGAATTTCAGAGCCACTCAATGCTTACAACGTATGTTTCATAGTACAAAGAAATTAAGTAAAATTTTTATTCTATTTGGCCCAATAACTCATTTTATTTAACTTAATATCATTGAATTTCAGAGCCACTCAATGCTTACAACGTATGTTTCATAGTACAAAGAAATTAAGTAAAATTTTTATTCTATTTGGCCCAATAACTCATTTTATTTAACTTAATATCATTGAATTTCAGAGCCACTCAATGCTTACAACGTATGTTTCATAGTACAAAGAAATTAAGTAAAATTTTTATTCTATTTGGCCCAATAACTCATTTTATTTAACTTAACTTCATTGAATTTCAGAGCCACTCAATCCTTACAAAATTATTAAATTATTTTAATGCTAAAATTTGTTATTAAAAAAATTTTTCTCTTGACTAATATATAGTATTTATCTCGTATCTATGTTACGCCATCTGTAATTTTGAACATACAAACATGATACAATTTTCATCATATTGTATAAAGAAAATAATTATTATAATGCATAAATTACTTTATTTATTAACTATAATATCATAAAAAAGCGTTTACTTGATGCATATTTTACCTACATTACATTAAAATCCAATCAATTTCTTTAAAAATTAAGCAGGAGATATTTCATTTAAAAGAAAAAAAACATGAAGGAAATGCAAAAACCTATTATATCATATACTATTTTTTTTTAATTAGTAGAAGGATAACTTTATTGTTTAACTAACTTTATTCTTTAATTAATTTCTAAAGTTACTGAATTTTTTATAATTATAATTTTAATATAACCTATATTTATAAAAGTGACTTGAAATACTTTACTTATGTCCTATAGCCACCATTGCAATGGCAGACTACCTAAACGCTTTGGTTCCTACAATAACTTTGAATTCGGGCAGACAAGTTATCATCCTGACTGCCTATAGTTCGATTGGAAGGGTTGCTTTCTCACAGGGCTCGGACACCCATGGCCTAGCAACCCTCTGACAGGGGCCCTTATTTGGTGCTGCCAACCAGATTTTTTAACGAGCTGCCCTTGGTCGAGGCACTAGGTACCACTGGCTGGGGTAGATGAATTACTTTCTAGGAGTAAGGGTCGTTAAGTAGGAGCTAAAAGAAGGACTCTGAAATTAGGACTTTGTGGCTTTCGTGAGACACAGCCTCCATCATCAGAGCTAGATTTAAATACATTCTTGTTGTACGATACAAATACAGTCCGACGATTTCATATTAATTACCTGCAGCTATTACAGTTTACATATACCATCGATTTCTAGTGTTTGACTGATGAGCGTCACTTTTCCATCTATTTATCTTGTTGGGAATTCTGGTCATCAGCAGTGTCTCCTTTAAAATCGCTTTCGCGTTTTTTAGGGCCTAGTGACCTTTGGACTGCACAGCTTTCTCCATCATTGTCCTTTAGCTAACAGCTGAGACATTAGTCTGTCTCAGAAATCCTGTTCAACTTAAATATAGTGAATTAGGGGAGAAAGTTACTAACCAATTTGTTAGCTATAGTTTTTAGATATTTAGTCTGCGATTCCCTTCAGTGACTGTGATGTATATTTATCATGAATTATAATTGCAAGTAAAATGTTAAAAAACCGTCCATCATTTGTTTTAAATGATATTACAATGAATCAATATATTAATTTTGGATTTTAATAAATTATATTTATTAAATAATATCAGTTTTAATATATCTACCGGACTTTTAAATAGCAGTTAGCATAAATATATCCTAATAATTACATTTATTGAGGTATTAATTTAAGACCTAAGATAAAAATCTTTACCTTATAATCAATAAGTTTTTTTTTATAGTACGAAAAACTAAATTAAAATAATAAACTTTAAATATATATATAAATTTTTAGTGCAAGGGAATAGAATAAAAAATCTAACTGTCCCAGCCAGGACTCGAACCTGGATCTCCTCCTATTCGGGCCGGTGCATTTACTAATTATGCAACCGAGATAAGTCTGATATGTTATTAAATTCCCTGTCTAGAGTCTAACCTCCGTGCCGGGAACAATAGTGCGAGGAATTTAATAACTTATCATACTTGTCTAGGTAGCGTAATTGGTAAATGCACCGGCCCGGATAGCAGGAGATCCAGGTTCGAGTCCTCGCTTGGACAGTTACATATTTTATTCTGTTCCCTTGCACTAAAAAATTTTTAAAAATTTACGAGGGATTGATTACTACAAAAAATAAATAATATTTATAAAATTTAAATATATATGTTTAAGTGATCTAAAAATCGTAACATGTCTATTTTTTAAGTTTTTTTCACCATGGGGCTGCATTAACTAAATAATTTCTTTAGCTTCGTAGTTTATGAATATTTGTATTTGTCATATAACCCCCCAAACACTATTTCAATTTTTGTTGAATAAACAAATCTAAGTTTTAGTGCCAAAAAGTAAATATTGCGCACGCTGCAGAGAAAAAACTTATTTTACCCCCACTAAACATTTTATGAATCCCCACTCTTTTTTTTTCCGATTTAGCTCCTTGACAGATTCATCCATTAATTTCGCATTTAACAGAGATGCGTCGCTTTTTGTTAGGAAATAAATCTATTTAAGGACTAATTATTGCTAAAACAATATATACCCACATATTTATGACATTAATATTCCAACTATAGCATACTCATACATAAAATTTCCATGCAGACATAAATAAGGATTTGGCTTTAAAAAAACAAAGGAACAGTCGTGTTTGGTTAGATGACAATCTATATTGAAATCCGATACATGTGCATGAACATTTATTTAATGTGTGTGTATACAGCAACAATAATTTATTTTCAGATTACCATTTGAAACATAAGTATGTCGAATATGATTTCCTCTCCAAGAGGAATTATAAATTGTGAACAACACACTGTCGGAATCCTTCCATTTAATAACAAAGGAGAACTTTTCCCCATGCAGAGCTCCATAATAACGCCAAGACGAATAGATTGAAGTATACAGTCATTATTTAGTTTGTTAAGATAGGGGGTGAGGGGAGGGGGAGAGATGATGCTTCATTTCGCTCACCACCCCCTCCCCCCCGCTAACGACTAAATTAACAAAATATCTCCCTCTTAAATGTGTTGTTTTGGGGAAATTCCAGGGCTAGTAGATGACTGGGGACTCCACCTAGCTTCTTCAGTCGTCTTATGTTCTCGCCTTTTGTTCCCAGAAACAAATCCATATCGAAGATCGGTTATGGAGGGAGGTTTACTGATGAACCAAAAAGCTCCACTAATTAATTACTTGGTTTCAAGTTTTGTTGTAAAAGTTTGTCTTTGAATTTGGGAAAAGATAATTAATCCTTTGAACCTATTCAACCTTCAATTTTAATTAATAAAAACACTAAAGAAGCGTTTTAATATTCAGTATAAAAACACAAAGTGTTAATATTTTTAATTAGAAAAGCAATATATAAAAGAAACTTTCATGGATAACTTTTTTTTTTTAAATTAGAGTAGAGAAAAAATTGGGATTCCACAAAACAAGTTAAGGAAAAGGTTTATTTATTTTCAGGAAATGTTTCCGTTGTTGGAGGGGGTGTTCTATGACTTGGCTTTACGTTTGATAATTTTCATGGATATCTTCAATCACTGAAAAAAAAAAAAAAAAAAAGAACATTTAAAATATATTTCTAGTCTAGTACATATGAGTGAGAAAATATGCAATGGCCGACAAGGTTTAAAGGATACGGGGTCCAAAGGACTGACGCGGGAAGAAGAAAATATGGATACTGCGAGTACAAGTGTGTGTGTGTGTCTGCGTGCGTGTGATAAATATACAATGTCATTTACACTTTGACCAAATTAAAAATACAAAGAGTCCCAAAAAATTATACTTATTGAAAACATATTACTATTACAGATTTATTAGTTTTATTGTAATACAATAACTGTATATTTAGGAATATATACATTATGGTCATATAGTATATATAAAATAAAAAGAAATATGCTTTCATTATGTATATTTTATGTATTTCTTATTTCTTTTAAAATTTGTTTAAATTATTAATTCCAAAATGTATATTTCTGCATATTTGTTTTGAGCTAACTGGGGTTAACAGAGTAAGTTAACTATGTTAACTTATGTTTTTGTTTTCTTGGCATTGCTAAATTTTCTTTATATAACTTTACTTTATTTACATCTTTATAAACCCAATTTATATGGGATTGTCATAACTTGTTGTTTTCACTTTTAAATTAATTAATTTAATTTAACGTAATTGTTTAAAAAAATTTTCTATTAAATATTTTTACATTATCTTTATTCTATTTCTATTCTATTCTATTCTATTTTTAGACCGTGAGATGTGGAATAAATTTAAAATTTCTTTTATGACTTTTAATTTTCAAAATTATTATAGTATTAATTACTTCTTCTTTTCATTTAACGTGTTATTTATTTTATTATATCTATTATTTTTCTAGCGATATTAACTTTTTTAGTCAATTTAACTTTCATTTTTACTTACTTACTTTTACACTGAAAGTTAATGTTTCTTTTACACTGATTTAAGTTAATCTAACTTTAATTTTTACTTACTTATATACTTTTCCACTGAAACTGAACCAGTTTATTTTAGGCAATGATATGTCAAATAATTATGATACTAAACAATTCAGTAGTAGATTTTATGAATTTTTCTTCCAAGTTTTTTGCCAAGATTTAGCACACCCTGTGATGGCTTCTTCAGAGGTGAATGGTGAATGATCAATTTAATCAATCAATTCAGTAGTTAGTAAAACAAAAATCTACTAAAAGAAATTGTTGAGAATTTTCTTCTTGCTTTTGCATAAAGGTTATAACCTCCCTTTCGAAAATGACATGATATGAATGTGATTATCTGATTGAAAATAAAGCGATACTCTCCTTTCGCGTGCCAGGTGATAAACTGCCTATAGAAGTAAGTTCCAAAGAGACATATTTAGATAATTTTGAATGGAAGTTGGGGGAAGATACAGTGGAAAGTTGACGAAAACTGCCAACACCCTTACTTGTAGAAGCAGCTGGCTTCAGAAAACTTTCCGCAGCCGGAGGACGCAACTTGAATAGATGATCTCCACCCCTCAACCCTTAACCCCCATAAATTAATCAGCTGTACTTTCAAGCTCTCCCTTCATGACTTATTACATTTTTTCCCCTTAATTAATGAAGTCAATTTTTGTAAGAGTGTCAACAGCGTATAATCTATTCCCCACCCCCTGGAGATGGCAATCAATTTCACTTAGCTATAGCCGTTGCTAGGGTCGCCGTATTATTTGAAGATCCTGGCGCTCCAAGTTCGAGACCCATCCTGGGCAGGGAAATAGAAGTGTGGCCATGACCAGTGGTATAAATTGGTGTAGGTTGGCTACTTGTTGATAACTTCTCCCTCCAGGAAATGGTTAAATCTAAGTAAAATAAATAAGTAACCCTTCTCACTTCTGCTATAAATTGATAATGTCATTGCTTTTATAAATATTAGTCTAAAAGTGTGAGAAGGAAATTAAATTTTAAATAATCTAAAGGGTTATTATGACTACCAATGACTATAGAACTATCATACCTTCTATTATCCGTCTTTATTGGTTTCTGCAAACCATCTCCTGTTGGTGAGCGCTTTCGGAAATTATCCACCCTCGTGGCCGAATACATATGTTCACTGTCACTGTCTGTATCCAACTTGTTCGGCCACGAGGATGGACAATGTCCGAAATGCTCGCCAACATTACAAAAGTATGATAACTTTTGAGTTTCTGTATTGGGTCATTATTGCCATTTATGTGAGGTATCGATGAAAAGAGTGCGAAAGAAGAGAGCGAGAAAACAAAAGCAAAAACATGATGGAGGTCGGCATTCCAGAACGCGAGCAATTAGGATGCAGCCATGAAGGAGGAGACACAAACGGAGAGCCCCAGCACGAGGTAACCAGCGACGCCGAATTAAACCTCCGTAATTGACTTCCAGCTTATGTCAAGTCCATTTTGATAAGTCTTTAGTGAAATGCCTGGCCTGTGAACGACGGTGTGTACGGTGCGATCAGGCCGTCCAAACCCTCCAGGTCGTCTGTAATAGAAGAATTCAAAACCGGCGCCGCAAGCCACCACGAATAAAAAGCAGAACCCGCCAAAAATATTTAAAAATTTGCATTTCACAACTATTATTTAAGCTTCTCTATTATAGGATTGGTGAAAATTAGTCAAAATTTTTCAAAAATCACATTATGTACTAATGAGAAGGACTTTTGATTTCCCAATGGGAAATATGTTAAAATTGATAGTATAGCAAGATAATAATAATAATAAATTTTGGGGGTTAAAAGAGATAGTATACAATGGACTGCATTATTAGATTCCTCTACTAGTCCAGTAAATTTTAAATATAAATTCTAAATAATTTTTTTTTTTCTAAGTGAAGAAAAAACTGATTTTTTTCTTATTGAGATAGTAAGATTTTTTTATATTCTATTCCCTTGCATTTATTGTATTAATTTTTTTCCGTATTTGTAATTATATAACATTATATAGCAAATAGTATTTAGTGAGTGTTTTAAATATAACTTTATAAATATAGGATTCTTTATTCTGGTAAGATAATTTTGAATAATTTATAGCTCAAATTCTTTTATTATTGAAATAGTTGTAGAAATTGGCTTTTCCGATGCCCTAAATATTACTTTCACACAGGATTTACCAAAGCATAGGTGGACCTCATATTTTAGATACTCAACTAATAAGATGACTAAATAGAAAGTTCAGCTGGAATTGAATTGGGCAGACTAAATGCACAGCATTGAGTTGAGGTAAGTTGCAGAAATAGAAATGTACAATGAAATGGAAATGGCAAGAACAGGGGGAAAAGAATAAAAAAAAAAAAAAAAAAAAAAAAAAAAAAAAAAAAAAAGGGACTCNGATATTTATACATATATTTTTTTTTATTGAACATTAAAATTCAATACAATTTTATAACTGAACATATTGAAGGAATATGACAAATTAAGAATGAAATAAGGAACATTGAGCCCGTTTTTCCCCCTCCCGGTAGGTCTAGAGCCAGCTTTAGTGTTTTCCTATTTTTCTAGCAGTGATGTCCACTTACTACCGAAACCCAATACGTGGTACGCGCCCTAGGGGAATGTGTGTTCTCTGACGTCAGAGGAAATCTGAGTATTTTTCCTTCACTTCTCTGAAATACAAGTGGATAACTTCTCGGTTGCCATTAAAAGACGTCTGTTTGCATAAATCACTCGTGCTTTAAAGCAACTCTAAGTAGGGCTGGAAGATTAATTGGACTAGAGGAGAGGTTTCTGTTTGACTTGGAATTATCCATTTAATTCCTGCAGCGTGTCGGGCAATTATCCGGCCATTCCCAAGGTCGAAAAGGAGAGCTGATTAAAGTACTGGCAGAAGTATTCCTCGAAGCCTGCGGAAGATCGGCGGCAAACTTCAGGAGGATTTAGTAACTTGTAATCAGATTTGTTTTGCTGGCGTCATTTCCCTCAAGTAGCCCCTCAATTTAGCCTTTGTACTCTCTCCGGGGTTCATTACTTAGTCGGTAAGTCGTCATATCCCTTGAGAATAATGCTTACATGTACACATATAAATACATAAACACACACACACACATATATATATATAAATCTTTTGGTTTTTGCTTAAAAGAAAGAGTTGACTGGAGAATGGTAGACCATGGTAGGCTGCCGATTACAGAGGCCTGACGTGTCGGTAACAGCCAATCCCTGTAAAAGCAAGAGTCCAGCTAATGATGTTTTACAGACCCTTCGTGACCCCCCACCCCCTTCCACCCCTCGGCCCTTTATTACACCAAATTACACACGACTCTTATTTACAGAGAGCGAGTGGTCGGGCCGGCCACCCGGCTCTCTCCCACTCCTTGTCGCCTTCTGCTCAAACTGGATAAGAAGTTACTTAACTAAGTAAGTGGAGCTCGTTTAAAAAAAATAAAATAAAATAATCCATCACGAAATTGTTACGAAAATCACACTTCAAGGAAAAGGAATTAAGGTTTTATTATTTACAGAAATTTATTATGATTAATTCAATTTAAAAAATTTACATGGTGAAGGGAGATGAAGGAATGTGTTCACTGGGCAAAAAACATTTTTTTTTTAATATTAAAATATTATATAAAATACAAATGTTATTATTACTTGTTGCATTATGTTGATGCATATGTATGTTTTATGAAAATAGATATGTTACTAATTTTAAACTGTTAATTTATAAAATAATTAATATAAGATAGTAATGCTATTATTTACGTGATTATATATGTAACTATAGTTTTTTTTTAGTTTAAAAAGAAATGGAAAAAAAAAACTAATATAATACTTGCCTGTACTAAACCTGTTGTCTTGGCAAACTCGGGCTGACAGCTTATAAAAGCCAAGCCTTATGTTTTTTATTATTGTGACATTATATGTATTTGTAGCTGTAAATAATTAAAGTAAAAGCACTAATCAATCTTATCTATCTAACTATCTTCTGATTAATGGTAATTTTTATTATTATTTTATAAATGTATTTTCTTCGTTTTATTTCTCTTATTGTATATAATAGGCAGGTGCATTTCCTTTTTTCATGAAATCATTTTACGGGCTATTAATTAATGAAACAAAATTAAAAACTAAGTTATTGAGAGGGAATAGAAAATAAAAAACTATCTGTCCCAGCCAGGAATCGAACCTGGATCTCCTGCTGTCCGGGCCGGTGTGGATAAAATACCACAACTAAATTAAATATTTTTAAATTATTC
>KZ807430.1:280831-295993 GCA_000696205.2 Oncopeltus fasciatus
AAAAAAAAAAAAAAAAAAAAAAAAAAAAAAAAAAAAAAAAAAAAAAAAAAAAAAATCTCAAATAAAAAACCACTTGAGAAAGAAATTATAAATCCATCTGAAATTTAAAAGTTAGATGCTCTGCCATTCAAGACTTGAAAAATTAGTAAATCGAATAAAAAATAACAGTAGATTATTCCACGATAATTTATTTTCTTAAATATTTTAAAAATCCAGTTTAATATTTGAATTTTCTTAGTAAAAATCCCTCCCTATTTTTCATAAGGGTGTCACCAACAAAATCCCATGAATGACATGGATACTATGTTAACAAGGAATTCTACATTCGGGCCTCTCATGGCAAAAATTTTAGAAAAATAAATATAAATATCCGCAATGCTTTTCATAACTAAGTTTGTTACTTGACAAACCCCTTGCCTCATAAGGGGGTCACTAACGAACATTCATAAAGGACTACATCTTGGGGGAGTAGGGGGGTGGAAATGTAATCAACAAAATTCCCTTGTAGACTAATACAAACTTGTCTCAATGGTTTTTGTAGTTAAATTCCATACAGAACCTTATTATGAAAAACAATTTATCCGGTTCCCAGACTGGTATAGTAGACCCCTAGATTTGAAATCGTTCTCGTTCTTCATTCAGCCCTGAAGAAGCCATCACACAGGTTGTGCGAAAACTACTTTTCACCAAGTCTAAAAGAAAAATTCATTAATATTAACGGTTTTGTTTTTAGCACTAGTGAACAAATATTTTGTTACAATTTTTTTTTTTTTTTTTTTTTTTAAGTAGTTTACTTATATGATACAATCTATAGATAGCTTCGTCACAGTTTTGTTTGAAATACAAAACAAAACAAATTTTTCTTCATCCTTTACTCTCCACTTTTTCTGTGAAAAGTACACGTGCGGCATTTGTTGTTTTCTCTCACAAACATCTGACTGCAAAAGCTGATCCTTCAGTGAAAATTACAATTCTCTCTCCTTCTTTTGTTAGATCTCTTTTAGTCTTCATTTCCTAAAATAATAATGTATCCAACTAAATTTATATTTATTTATTAATTACCGTTTCTATTATGAATGAAATATGGTAATTCCAAGGGATAATTATAGGTCTAATTTGAATTATTAAAATATATCACATCATTGCAGTGATTCATTTTGCTTTGCAGTTTTTATGTAAAAATAATAATGTAAAAAATAATGCCTTGTATGGATGTGTGTATAATTACTAGTCCCAGGAGTGGGGGGAATATTATCAAATCCCTATATTACTCCATCAGATTTTTTGGTTACCCCTAGAATTTAATGCATTTCCTAATTTTTCCTTAATTTCCACAACCTGGGAAAGAATTTAACCAATTATATGAGAGAATTTATTTTTTATTTAATTAAAAAACCTGTATATATTCAAATAAGTTCTCTTTTTAAATAAAAATTACTTGTTAGAATATTTATTTTTATTTATATTCGGAATGTATGTATTCATTTTATCAAAATGATAATAAATGTAAAAGGTTTATACTTACACCAATCTTAACAAATGTATCTCTAGTACATTAAATATTTAATTTATTTCATAGTTAACACAATTTGCTTCATAACAATTTTTTCCATCTGGTATTTCCCTACAACTGTTTTTATTTTTTCAACTAATGTACTAAAATTTATGTATACAATTTACTTTTTATATACAGACGAATCTCTGACTGAGCTTTAGAAAATAAGCGAGTTTCACCCAACGGCTTTCCGGTTGTAAAACGATTCTATACTCAATAATTATATTATACATTAGTTAAATTAAATATAATTNAGAGCGAAAAAGCCCAAGAAAGCTCATTTTTTACATTGCTCTTTGTAATATTATATTGAAAACTTAGAGTTGAGTGAACTAAATGTTCCATATGGTTCCTCGTACTGTGTGATGCTTAAGCTTAAAAAAATATATGGAACTCAGAAAAGACTCTGGCAAAGCACCTGAAGAAAAAATTTTACACACAAAAAATCCACATGACTTTATCAGTGAAAGACAAAAATTACGATTCCATTTTGCAAAAAAAATTAACACGTTAGATATTTAAGTGTGTTATGCAAGAATAAACCCTCGTGCGAGAGGTTATTGAATGTATTTTTTTTTCTTAATCATATAATTCAATAGAACTATTTTATGCAGCTGGAAAAATAATTCAGAAAAGTTATCGACATAAGATAAAATATTTCTAGATTTGTACTTACTTACACTGAATAGCTGTCAACACGAAGGATAGCATTAGTGTGACTTCTCAGTACGTAAATGGACGAGAATGAAATATAATCTACCCTCGATATCAGTTATCTAGGCGTTTCAAAGGCTGATGAAACGAGAGGACACCGTATATCGACCGAAAATACCACCAGTAATTTCCCGTCATTTTGGCCATAAACAACACAGATATCTCTCAGAGGCAGAGCCGAGAGATTCAATGTATGCAAATTGATGCAGAATTAATTTACATGAGCGAACTCTAATGATAGAGACACCTATTAATACTTCATTAACGATTAAATATGTGTTTTCCCTAGAGAAGGACTGAGGTGCCGACCAATTATATTGGAATCAATACATACCCAACATCAATTACTGTCATATTTACTTTTATATTCTACATATCAAATATTGTTTAAATTTTTATAAAATGATAATCATTATTATTTCTTATTTAATGAAAGTAAAATATATGCAAAATTAATCAACCACTTGTGTATAAAGATTATTTACACCAATGATTTTATTATTCACATTTTAATTATTAAAATCTAAGGAACATCAATTTTTCATTCATAATTTTTTACTTTTTTGCTAATAATTCAAATATAAAGGCCTTTAGAAAAATCTTCGTGATGTTGAGTCGCCGTATACATTGTAGCGTAAACTTCTGTTAGCCTGGCATCGGGTACATTAGACTTGACAACTTGATTAATTTATGTAAAGTTTTTTCCGGGTTGGACCGTGTAAAGTTTTTGATGGACAGAGAATTCTCTATTCAGCCCTGAAGAAGCCATCACAGGATGTGCGAAAGCTCGGCAACCATCAACAACTTTACACGGTCCAACCCGGAAAAAACTTTACATACATCTGATTACTGTGGAAGCCTACGTGAAAATGTTAATTTAGTTGTAATTTATTATCCCATGTAAAATTTAAACAATTAATGAAAGGGAGTAGAGTAAAAAATCTATCTGTCGCAGCTAGGACTCGAACATGGATCTCCTGCTTTCCGGGCCGGTATGTTTCCATTACACCACCGGGACGTGATAGACAACTTATTAAATTCCCAACACACTAGCGAGAGCCTAACCCACAAGAAAGACGAGAACATCGTCTTATGCCCGAAGGACATTGTCTAGCTATTTGTCGACTCTCGTTATTTAATTTATTAAGTTTTCTTTACAAATATTAATTTAGTTGTGGTTTATTATCCCACGTAAATTTTAAATAATTAATGAGAGGGAATAGAATCTATCGAGTCCTGGCTTAGATAGATGGATAGATTTTTTAAATTATATTCCCTCTCATTAATTTATTAAAATTTATTGATTATTTTTTTATTCAATATTTTCTTTATAAATGTACATTTTTCCCCCACTAATTAACATTTATTAGTACACATAACACAAAATTTGTGTAACTATCCTAACAAAAAGAAAGGATGGAGGGGAATAGCCCAAATATATCATAAAAAACAAAGCAAAAATATTCTACATTACAATTCATAAGATTTAAAAAAAACAACTGAAATTTTAAAAAACTAAAATTTAAAAATGAAAATAAAACAACAGCAGACGATGGGCAATTTATTTTTTTTTAAATATGCCAGGAATTATCTTAAAACTTGTGCATGTACTTAATAATAAATCACTTCAATTTCAATGAGTCTGAGAAACTCATCCAATACTTTACAGAAGGGCGAACTCTTAGGAATAGAAAACAAGTAAGGAAAAACTAGAAGAAAAACTACTCTTCAGATTCTGAGGGGAAGCTGTAGAGAAAACAGAGAAGTTATTTAAAGAAGAAATCCAAGAATTTGTGCACAAAAGAGACTGAAAATATTCTGCCATCGGTCCAATAATAATATAATAAGGCTACGGTTATAAACTTCCGAGTATATTAAGAATTATAATAATATTATAACGAATTGTAGCAGGAATCAAAATTAAAAATCAAATTCATGTGAAAAATATTTATTGAATTCTAAAAATGATACTCTATTTTAGGGTCAGGTTTTAGGGCAATCGACGACAGGGTCATTACACCCTTTTATTTTAGGAAAAATCATAAATAATAGATACAAAAAACTTAATATTTTCAAATATTGTCTTTGATGTAGTATTTAATCCCACATTAATTTTATACAATAAATGCAAGGAAATAGAATTAGTTTCATCTCAACCGTCATACCGTAAAAATGTTTGTAAACAAATTAAGTTTATTGATAAACCTTACAAATATTCATCCACATTTTATTGTTTGTAAATTTAAATATAAGAATATGAAGAATTATATTTCAAATATTTAGTGCCTATGAACTCAGCAGTTGATGCGGGAATAAAAATAAATAAAAATTTGTCTGTCAAATAGAATACTGGAATGCGGAGATTTTAATGAATTATCAGTCAAGCCTCGGAAGTGTATATGGTAACAAGCCAGCCCGGTAAGCACGAGATCCGGGTTCGAGTCCCAACTGAGGTAGTAAGATTTTTTTATTCTATTGCCTTGCATTTATTGAACTTGCTATTTTCAATTTATCTTATATCTAACATAATTTATGTAAATTAATTAAAAAACTAAATACCTAAAATATAAACTTTGGTAGATTAAGAAATTTTTGACATAATATGTACTATTAAACTTTATATTATAAAGGCTAAGAAAATGTCTTCCAGAGAAATGGAATCCTGGGAAATCTTTCTTTTCATAAGAATAAGTTCCCCAGGGAAGACCTATATTCCTATCCACATCCCCTCGAATGTGCAATTTCCATCCCATCACCGAATTTGATTTTTATTCCTGTTGAATGAATTTGTGAATTGTAAAAGAGACAAGGGAGGATGGCAGGAGATGGAAGGGGTCGGGGTAGGAGAGACACCAATTTCCTCCCCCCACCCCCTCCACGGCAACCCCTACCGCTCCAGCTGTTCACTCCTTATCTCTGACGTCGAGCGACAACTCGCCCTGGAGTCAGAGGTTAGAGTGAGGAAATTGTCCTTGAGGAGAAAAATGGTGATCAATATTCGTTGTAGGGGGAGCTGACACACCCGCTTCTTTGATCTCACACAATCCTGAACTCCAGCCAGACAAAGCATCAAACAAATCCCACACGCAGTAGTTGCGTTAACTAAGCATAAATCGTGCGTACATGAGAGTAAGGAACAAATATGGTCTTATAAGCCAAATTTCACTTTGGGGGGGGGGGAACTCTCAATTAAATACTGATTTTAGTTGTGGTATGTAATCCCACGTTAAATTTTATACGAGAAATGCAAGGGAGCCGGAAAAAAAATCTTACTATCTCAGCCGGGACTCGAACCCGAATCTCCTGCTTTCCGGGCAAGTGTGATGACCACCACCGAGCCAGGAAATTTCTTTTACTCCCCACACTTTATTCCAAGCCCTAACCCCCAAGTAACTCGAAGGAGTTATCATTGTTGGCTATTTATTAAACTCTCGTTTTTTTCTATATTTTTTTTGTTAAATAATGATTTTAGTTGTGGTATTTAATCCCTCGTTAAGTTTTATGCTAGAAATGTAAGGGAGCCAGGAAAAAAAATCTTACTACCTCAGGCGGGACTCGAACCCGGGTCTCCTGCTTTTCGGGCTAGTATGCTGATCACTGCACGAGTCATGGGTTCGACTCGCGGCTTAGATAGTAAGATTTTTTTTTTGGCTCTCTTTGCATTTCTTGTATAATAACTCTCAGTGAGTCCGGTTCTCCACTTAAGACAATGACAAAATAAGACGGAAAGTAACCGCTATCTAAATTACATTCTTAAATTTCCTTCACAATAAATATGTGAAATAAGTTTTAAATACTGATATATACATTTTAATTTTAATCAATATTTGTTTACTTTAAATTATATTTGTACCTACATTCCAGTATGCTTCTCTAGAAATATAAACATTATGAATAACTGGGAAAAAAATTATATGTCCTGTTTAAGCCTACCACTAAAGTTGCTCTGCACTCATAATGATTTTATTTTACAATATTTTGGAAGGACACTATCATATTTACTTGAATATGATATATGAACAGAGGGATATGAAAATTGAGGTTTTCATATTTAGCCATTCTCTTTTGTATGCTTGGTTTGTTTGTTTTTTAAGATACCCTATCGCACTGAACTTTCCTTATACTGAAGATAAATATAACAAATGCACTTTTAATAACGAAAGGTACAAGGAAAAATAAAAATTACCTAAATAATTTTATAAATATTATTTTTTTGTGGTGTTTAATCCCTCGTAAATAATAACAATTTTTAGTGAAATGGAACAGTTAGATTTTTTATTCTGTTCCTTTGCACTAAAAATTACCTAAATAAGTCCTCCCCTGAGATAGCCCCCCCCCCCCCCAACCATTCCAAACTGCTTTGACGCTTGGAAAACTCAACTATACATTTTCTGTTAAATACTCATTAACTAGAGAAGTTTTTAATGTAATTTATTGTAGTATTTATGTTCTACAACATTAAACACAACTCATATAATAAGAAAGATATGTAAGAATGTACTTAAGGGGTTGAGCGGCTATCCTCACACTTTCCATTTTTCAATTTTTATGATTCGTACCCTATTATCTATATCCTTGAATTAAGCAAGGGAAATCTCTATAGTTTTCGTAGCTCCTGCGTCCTCCAGGACCTCTTGGCGACCGACTGAAGTCCTGTTCTCTCGGCTCCGACCTGTCGGAAGTCTGAGATAATAACTGCAGAATAAAACATGTCTCCCCAAGTCCTGGTGGACTTAGCAGTGGACAATAGCCACCTCAGAAGGACTTTGTTCCCTGTGAGCTTGGACAAAGCCCCTCCATTCAATATGCAGAGAGAATCCTGCGTTGTGTGGACCAAAGAAGTTTGAGGAAACTTGTACCTGCTTGCTCCTGCAGACATACACACACATATTGCTTTAATAGAATTAAATAATTATAATGCACATTACATTATAATGTTTATAAATTGTATTATTGACATGTGTGTATTCTTAATAAAATGTTTTGTATTTTTAATTTTAATTTGTTTTGAATGATGCCTTTTAAATTGTAATATTGAAGATACAGTAGATTTGTTTATATAAAAAAAACTTTGAATTTGTGGAATTAGGTTGTTTACATTATTTTTGTTTTCTCTTTTTGCATTATTAAAAATTTGCATGTTTTTTATTGATCACTGAAGTTTCTACGGCTTACATTGCAGGCCATCTATATTGAATATGAGAGGGGAGTTTTTGTCGAATTGTTTAAATCACTGTAACTAACTAGTTATGTGAATAATAATAAATATATGAATATTTTGAAGAATTTTTTTTTCTCTCCATTTTGATATCAGCCCAACTATCTTTTCAATTGTATTATTATACTTCTATATTTAACTTCTCCATTGTTTATTCTTTTAAGCATTAAATTCAGTACTTATTACATATTTTTTAATGCTAAATGATAAAAATTTTAATGTTTTTAATTTTTTTATCTAGCATAGCAATATGGGTTTAGTCTATTTAGTTGTGTAGATGTAAATAAGCTTCCGAAAATTCTATTTCGCCTCTCCTCAACTGAAATTTGATAATATGCCTATCGTTTTCGGTTAAAGCTGTTGCAAATAAAACTTATGGAGACTAGTTTGTTAACTATATTCTTAAATAATTTTTCGTATCAAAATAATAGCTTCTAATTAGATAATTATTTAATAATTTAATATTAATTNATTATCAGTAATTTGGTCTTGGTAATATTAATTAATAATAATAGTCTCATTTAAATAAACAAAAATTAATGAGGATTTCAAGTCGAAATTCCTAATTGTCATAAACTCTTGAAATTTATACATTAATAGCTAAGTCATTACTCTAAAGTGATTTTTATTTTTTTAACAAGGCATAAGTGTTTGCCTTAATATTATTATTTTAAGGTTAAATAAGGTTAAATTGAAAGTAAAATCAGACATTTATTTGAAGTTGTATGGATCTCTAATGAAATTATAAGATATTATTAGCGGGATCTCTTACTGCTTCTTCACAATACATTTTTTAATAAATAATTGCAAAAAGAATGAGATATTTTCTGTGTAGTTTACTTCTTTTCTTTCTTTTTTTTGGCAGTTTTGGTTGACAGTAACCCTAATAAGGGAGTTCATTCTGTACATAACATACAAATATTGTATACAATGTACATGTATAGTAAATAATTACATTGGTTGATTATTATGTACAATTAACAAAAAAAATGATGATAAAGCAAACTATAATAACAACTAAAGAACAAAAGAACGAAAAAAGAAGAATTGTAACAATAAATAATGAATGAAACGAATAAAGAACTTTGAAGAAAATTCAAAATATGAACAAGAAAAAACTATACAAGACTAACTAATTAAATAAATATACGGTTTCAATTTATTGTAAACTGAATGTGATAATTTAATTATGATTATCTCTCATTTATGTGTTTAATTTTTTCAAGAGAGATCTTAAGGAATGTTTTGAATTCTGGTTGTAATTTTTTCATCAATAAATTTGCTTCTACTGCCCATTTTCCATATTTCAGTTTTGCCTCTCTTGTCATTTCTGTCCTGTAGTCAGTAAGTAGTGAAAAGAAGTATATCATATGTATGTCTGTTCATGTGCAAAGTCACAAGGGCAGAAAGGAGAATCTTTAATTTTAAATCTGTAAAAATATATTTTAACAATTTTTAGTGCAAGTAAACAGAATAAAAAATCTAGCTGTCCCAGCCAGGACTCAAACCTGGATCTACTGCTATGCGGGCCCGTGCATTTTCCACTTATGCTACCGGGACTAGTCTGATAAGTTATTTAATTCCCCCCACTAGTGTCGAGAGTCTAACCTCCGAGCAGACGAATACATCGTCTTATTCTCGGAGGAGCTGACATTGTCAAGCTGTATAAATGACTCTCGATATTTACTTTTAAATTTTAATTTTATAAATTTTTGTGGTTTAAAAAACCTCAATTTTAACAATTTTTAGTGCAAGTGAACAAAATGAAAAATCGAACTGTCCCTGCCAGGACTCAAACCTAGATCTCCTGGTTTCCGGGCCGGTTCTGTTCCCACTCTTCTGTTCCCTTGCACTAAAAATTGTTAAAATTTACGTGGGTTTATATACCACAAAAAAAAAAAATTTATAAAATGTAAAAATACCTGTTGACTTTAAGACTAATATCCAGTCAGGTAGAAGTCTGTCCATGTTTTTCGTTTCTTATAGCAAGTCTGTGTGTCAGGTACAAATGTTTATTAGTTTCAAGATTTGGGTGTACTGTCAAATCTTGATTGCCAATATATTAAGGCCTGTTCTTGTAACAGATGTTTTAGGTGTTGCTTTGAGATAAGTTTGTAACACAAACTGCTGTATACAATGTACATATAGCATAGTTCACTTGTATTTATCGACAACGCTTTAGTGGTTATGGAAACTTCTTATCGAATATATAATTCTTATTTAACAATGGCTTCTAAGTATTGTCTTTCAGTAAATATAGATTGCACCTTAAAGGATATCTACTGATTGAGGACAAATTTCCGAGGCACAAAGGATGAAAATTTAGCTCAATCAATAAAAGATATCAAGGATTGTATTCTCTTTTTCTTAAATAGATCAATAAATTAACATAGACTTTTTTTTTATCAACTACACTGTAGTAATCCCATTTTAACTTACAGCGATTCCTAATTTGAGTTAACTTTTCTAAACCGGACAAGTTCACAATATTGTATTGTTGCAGTAAGCAAAAAGGGGGTGGAGAATACAGTTTACAAATCCTTAAATTTCGGGGGGGGGGGGAAATCAAGAAGTTAACTTACAGATAAGTCCAAAGTACTTAAGTCGACGAGTAAGGGGAAATTTGACTGCTTAGTAGCAAGTCTGCAAACTGCTTATGTTCAAGGAAATTCGCAGGGTTCTTGGTGGACTTTGGTTAATTTAACTAATAGTAAGAAGCGTACAATTTAATCTTTCAAACTAAACACTCTTTTATTTTACGAGCACCTAAATATTCTCCCCTAACAGCAAGTCGAACCTTTGAATTTCGAAGATGTAAACTTCCTAAAATGGTTAACACAAGTTGGGAGTCAGAATTTCCCAAAATAAATAAATAGCACTATCAAAAACGTTTATGCTTGTTTTCAAAGGTTTATTGTTCAGGAAATTATAAATCATTAACATTTAAATATAGAATAATAAAAAATTACGCCATGCTATTTTGGCTCCGGTGACAAAAATATTTGTATGATCAAAAATAAGTGTTTGTATAATTTTAATATTTCTGATAAATAAAACATAACAAAAGTATTATTAGTACCCAGTAAACATAAATTTCTTCATATAGTCAGACAATATCCCGTGTTTCTTTGTCTCAAATATGAAGTGCCATTTGAGATTTCTGAGGAATTAGGTAACAAAAATGAAGTTAGGGATAACGGAGTTTGAGGTACGAAACATAAATTGGACATTGATGGTTTATCTTTCGCGACTTGTTAATTTTTTAAGTTTCTCGTTTAGTCGGTGAGCTTAATGAGTAAAGACTTAATTATCTTCCTAGTCAGGAAATACTTGGGGTCCTCTTGAAAGATAAGGGCTGTTCTGAGCCCTACCGTACAGATAGCAGCTCGAAGGCAGTCCTTGGAATCGCGCTCGACACGAAGGACTGGCTCAGAACTTACCCGGAAGAGAGGTCGATTTCTCCCGTGCAGGGGTAAACTGAGGGGGGGGGGAATGAGAGAGGAAGAAGGGCTATTTTTGGAGGTTCGTGTGTGAAGGGCCATATGCTAATGGTTCCCCTCGCAGAGGAAGAGGATTAGAATGGCAATTCCAGAGTATTATCCCCACAAAGTCTGCGGAATTGTCCGGGCAAGGACGATAAACTCCATCTACCAGACTTGGAATCAGGAGTATTGGGCAAATCCTAACAATAAGCACATGACAACCCATGTCACACGCATACAGTTTTATCCTTCATTTACAAAGAACGATAAACATTTGCAATATAACATCTGTTTCCAGGATTCTTTGTCATGTTGTTCTCTGTTAGTACATTAGTTAATGTTAGTATAAGAAATTATTTTCGCTCTTGCTCTGAAAATTAATTATATTTCCCATATTTTATAAAATATTTTCACAAATAAGTGTTAGGAGAATTCTAATATTCTAAAAGAGAAGAAAAACTTTCATTTCATGCTAACTATAATGATTTTCACAATTTAAATTATTTCTGAAGAGAGGATTATCAGTAATTTGGTCTTGGTAATTGAAGAATTAAAATCTTATTTGTAACCAAAAAAGTTTTTATTTTATCTAACGTTTTGGCCTGAATTTCTAGCTTTCATCAGGGCTGAATACAAAAAAGAAATATAAAAAATAATACAGAAAAAAATAATATCTATAGGATTTTTTTGTTTCTTATTAACATGCAGTCGTGATGATGGCCTGAAAATCAGGCCAAAATGTTGGCTAAAATAAAAACTTTTTGTGGTTACAAATTATTTTTTAATTTTTCAACTTCCAAAACCAAATTACTGATAATCCTCTCTTCAGAAAACTTGATGGCCTACATATTTACCTCTAATTAAATTATTTCATTGAGGAATATTATTCAGTTGAATCAATATGGAGGTGAGTTTGTTAAGCTCCGTTTTTTATGAATAAAGGATTATCAGGAATTCGGTCTTTGTAGCTGAAGAATTAAAATCAAATTTTTTAACTAGTTTTTTTAATTTTTTTTGGTCTAAATTAGTTTTCAATGTTTCAGCTATAACGACCGAATTTCTGACAATCGTCTCCCCATTATTACAGTATATATTACACTTCTATTTAATAGTAAATAAATATCATCAATGTAATAAGGTAGAACGACACAGCGAATAGAACCAGTAACAAAACTATCACACTTCCTTGTTTTTGAGTATTTTCTGAATTAATTATTTTTATGCAATATTATGTAAAACCCGCATTATTATGAGATCAGTTTACTTCAATATTTGAAACATCTAAGGGATCATCATCCTTTTCATGCAATGTTTGTAAAAATTTACAAACACCTCAGGAGTATTTTCTTAGACGGAATGGAAGTTTTGGTAACAGCTAGTTTAATCTTTAGTTTTAATTAAGTTGTCGGAACAAGTAGAGTAGCTCTGAACACTTTTAAATAGTTTGTATAAATTGCTAAAACTATCAAGAGGAATAAGTTAGTAAAATTATCTTTGGATAACTGGGATTGTAACTGCATAAACGATCCATCGGTGGAAATAAATAAAATAAATTCACAATTAACAGTAAGTATTTTTCTTATTTTTTCTCAATAAAACAAAGATAGAGTACAAATTGTAAGATATATATATATAATTATAGTTCTAAATTTTAACTTTTATTAAGCTTGTGGTTGTTATTATTATTGTTTTTATATCTTTATAGCTAGTAGATATATTGCTGCTTCATTTTTCCTTCTAGTCCAATTCGTCCTCTTACCCCGCCATAGGAAGAACATTTTCGGAAGGGACGAGCTGAGGAAGTGGCTAAGTGGGCATGGAAAAGCGACCCCCCACCTCTCTCTCTCTTCACCCCCACCCCTGAGAATATCACCGTAACGGCTGAAAGAAGGGAGAGAGGGTGAAAGAGGGAGACCTCCGACCGCCACAATAACAGTAAATCAGCTGAGAGAGTTGGCCGGGGATCTTGTTTACATCCGTGGAGGAGCTCTTTCAGACCTCTGCAGCAGGGATCAGAGGGTGCTGGCTCGCCCCGGGGCCGTGATAGATGTAGGGGAGGCCGAGTGTCAAGTGGAATAACGAGTAAGTGCCCGCAGACTTAGGGGAGAGGATCGGGACAAGAGGAGAACAACTCTGAGCAGGAGAAGACTCGAGGGGAGGAGGGAGTAATGTGGGTGGGAGCGAGAAGGGAGAGTCACAGGAGAAACAGGACGGATGGAAGGGAAAGAAAAATGAATGAACAAGGGGAAAATGGAGAAGGAAGAGGTAGTAATAAAAGTCCTTTAACCAGGAGCAGTGTAAACTCGGCAGATTTCCCAGACTTCATTAAGCAAGGAAATACATAAGAGCAAATAACTTTTCTTCTTTTTTTTTATAAATTTTTCTTTACAATTTTCTGCTTATAAAACATCCTGTATATTGATGGCTTAATAATATGCATATATTTTTCAAAACACAATAAAATGTATTAAATAATTGAGAAGGGGCTCATCAACCCAACTCCTAATATGTTTTGGCATTAAGGCCCAGGAGGTCGCGAGGCCATCTCCGTTTTAGTCGCCGAGGAGGATAGTAAGGATTGAAATTCGACGACAGGGATTGGGCATGTGGATTAGGGTGAAATTGGAGTTTACTATAGAAGAGCTTAAAGTGGATGGAGATAAAGTCTTGGGCGAAAGGAATTATTCTGAGAATTTTGGACTGAAAGGATTGTATTCGTTGGATATTGGAAGGCTTAGCGGCACCCCACAGTTAAGAGGAAATAACTAATGAAATTTGAAAGATGAAGGAGAAGAATGAAGGAGAGGGGATAAAGGCCGATCAGAAAGAAAAAAAAATTAAAGGGTTCATTCGTTCTAGGAACATCTCTCAAGTCTTTCCTGTTATGAGCTCTTCATATTTACGTTAATACTTTTTTATAATAATTTTAAAGATCAAAAATTGTAGGAAAAAAAATATATATGGCAAGTATATAATATATAAAATGAAACACTCGTAGCTGCGATATATAGTAATCAAGAACAGGTGGGATAGAGAGTGCAGTAAATACAATATTCCCACTGCACTCTCTATCCCATCTATTTTTGACTACTATATATATATATATATANCTCAGAATAAGCATCCACTGCATGTATTTTTTCTTCCCTTTTTAAAATTTTACTTTTCAGCTTGTTTACGTCGTTAGGGTATATATATATATATTCATATGTATGTATATATAATTCATTTTTTAATACTAAGTAAAATAAATTTGGGGGTTAGAAAAGCCCAATTATTTTTTTTTAAATAAATTGCATGTTTAGGCTCTTGGTGGAGTGTTTGCGGACAAATACTTATCTTAGTTTTTACCAATGTTATGACTAAAATTTTATAACAAACATTATAGCTGAAATAAAAATGTTTAAACTCAAGAGTGTTGCAAAGAGAGTTGAGGCCACTCTCTACTCTCTCAACAGGATTCAACAACCTGCATTAGCGATCATGTCTTTTACGTTACTTTTATGATGAAATTACCTTTATCAAATGTTAAATCAAATTACTCTTATCTACGAAAATAAAACATTGATAATATGGCATTCATATTTTAGGCAATAATATTTTAGTAGTTCTAAGTAGAAAATATATTGACTGCTGTAGGTAACTTCCATATTGGCAAGTCAGCTAATTAAGGGTCCAAATATGATTTTTTTGATAATTTTATAAATTATCGGTTAAATTGTAAGCTGCATGTATTTACAACCTTATTTGTTTCATTTTAGAGGGCTGCTGTTATAACTTCCATTAAACTCGAATAAATTACTTGCTTCAATAATTTTCTGGGTAAAGATCTCTATTTTTTTAAGGGAAAGATTATTATTTATGAATAAAAATCTTAGAAGATTCCTTTTTTTATAAATCTTTCAACTTCTTCTGGTGTTTTTTTAAACAAAAATAGGACGTTTTTTTTTAAAGTTTTATTTTGAATGTTCCTGTTGTGTGTTCAAAAGGAGAGTTTGTTGACCGTAGATATTATTCTAAGATGATTTTAGTTGGGTTTCGGTCAAGGCAGATCCAAAAAACACTAATTTAAAAAATGTATTTTTTAATAAAGGATTATCTGCCAACGTTTCGGCTTACATTGTAAGCCATCTTCAGGGCTATCATGAAGATGAGAGAGGACGTCCTGTCCCTAAGTTCACATTTCCATGACT
>KZ807430.1:296294-315462 GCA_000696205.2 Oncopeltus fasciatus
GCTGATAAGAGATATATATGTATGTATATACATTTATACTGAAATATATTTCTGTACGTACTTATGGTCAACAGTTTGGAAAGCATATATTTCTTACAGTGAGACTCAAACAAAGGGACTCAAACTCAGAAAAAATGAACACTCAGAACTGCGAAAGATTACATACATCCCTTTCTCGGGCCTAACACAGATATAACTTATAGTGTGAGATAGAGAGAGAGTGAGAGTGAGAGTGAGAGTCAAAGAGAGAGAGGAAAGAGGGATGGACTGGGAGAAGGAGGAATATAAATGTGGAGGGTGGGGAGAGAGAGGGAAAGAAAATAAGAAGAAAAGAAACTTTATTCTAGAACAAGCTGACTGCTTTTGAATAATAAAATGAACGAGTTACATTGGCTTTTCCGCCCATTGAGAATTACAAATATTTATGAACAATCAAGGTTAGAGAAAGTTAAAAAAATAAAAATTAAAAAAAAATTGTGATGGAAGCACAAAAGAGAATAAAATTAATAATAAAAATAAAACAAGATGTTATTAAGAGAAAAATTAGAATAATATTTCTATTGTTTTGAAGAAAAGTTACAGAATAATTTTGTAACTTCTAAAATATATGTTTTAATATGAATTAAATAAACCCCTATGCTTGTTAATAAACCCTCGCTTTGGATTCTTTAACTCCACAGAAACACACCCTCACAACTACAAACTAGACAAGTACTAGAAAGAGAGGATAATAGAGGGAGAGTCGAAAAGAATGAAAGACAGACTGGGACACTGAAAGAAAGAGAGTGTGTGTGTGAGAGAGAGAGAGAGCATTTGATAAATAATTTTTTGTCTGAGGAATATGAGTCCTCTCTTACAGGCAATGCACATACATTTTATATTAATTACAAAGAAATGGAAATATTCAAGCTTCTAACAAATGTAATATAATATCATAGACCCAATAACCTATTAATAATTTGTATTTAAATAAATAACAATAAAAATAAAGAGGGATATTACTTGAGAACAAAAAAACATGGTCAGCCAGCCGTCAAAACAGACAGTCATTCAGCCGAACTTCCTGAGTCTATCCCAAAAAAATAACCTGGACAGGCCCTACGAAAGGAAATTGCACAACATGAATATCTGTTCACTGTTAGCTGTCATGTTCCCTGGAGTCTAGGGCAATTTAGGGCTACAGATCCTCTCTTTAGGTCCTCAGATATCCTTTTTCGAAAAACATTCATGGCAAGGCACTAAGTATTTACACACATATAATCTCTTTCAGTCAGCTAGACGAGTTCTAATAGGTAAGGAGTTATATGGTCGTCTCTTTTGCATTATATATGATCCTTATAATAGCATTATAGGCCCTCTGAATTTTTATTACCTTCCTTAATGCAATCTCCATATATTCTAAATCACCACATCAATGCCATGATCAAGGAAGCAAACAATTTTATCTTTAGCTCAACAAATTGCATATTCCTTTGTCTAATTAATGGTTTGTCTTATTATTTTTCCTACCGTACATGCTTCATTCTGCCATGTAAGAAAATTATTAAATACTACGCCAATCACTGTCATGGTTTCACTATTAGAACTAAAGTTTTATTTACCATGAGAGGTGAAGCAATATATTTTTCAGCAGTTTCAGTCTTCCCACTAGTAACCATGTAGTTTTGGCTGCATTTTTATGCAAGGAATTTTTTTAGTCCAGGATTAAAATCTGCGGATGCAGCTTCTAGCATGCATAATAATACCATTCAATATCCTCCTGCTAACCACTAAACCAAACTATCATATCATCTGGATACATATGTATATCCACATTTCTAATACAATCTGTTATGTCATTGATGTATAGAACAAATAAAAGGGGTACCAGAATAGATCCTTGAAGTACTCCAGAAGCTACCCTCAGTGACGACGAGTATCCCGTTTCAGTCTGAATTCTCTGTACCCTGTTAATCACCGACCGAATCCAGCCAATGACCTGTCCAACCAACCCCATAGCGCCAAGCTTCCTGAGCAGCAACAAATGATTGACAGTACTTGTAAGTACAAGTGATATGTAGAGGTATAAAAACCGAGGTGATAAGTTTAGTTTAAAAAAAAGGTTAAAAAACATTCTAAAATTAAATGGGAAATATGCTTATTTTAGGCTGCAATGTGAGACAGATTTGAGACTTATGTCCTACAACTTCATAATCTCTCAGGAAATTTTCATTTTCCAACCAGCGCCTTCATTTTGTACCATATTTTTTAAGCCTCGCTTCTAAGTGTTGCGGGACTCTCTACTCTTGCCCGATAAAGGCTGAAAATTTTTTTTTCCCTTTCTTGCCCTTTTGCATTTTCAGTGCATGCATCTTAATCATTTCTCCCTAAAGGAAATTTTATTTTCAAAGATTTTAAGAATACNAATAATAGGAGCTTTATATTATAACTATGTAATTTTATAGAAAATAATGCAAATATTGCCAAATTGAAGTTTATTTTTATGTATTTGAGTCTATTTAATTTGGATAGTTAAAAGCCAGATACTCCGAAAGATTTTATTTTCCTATTATTAGAAAATGTTTTATATTAATGAATAATAGTAATAATTATTAGACAAAAGCTATATAAAATAGTAGGGTCAATAAGTAATTTTTTAAAGTTAATGTACTGTAAATTTTTTAACAATAGCATATATTGAAAATGTAACAAAATGGATTGGGCACCTCCACTCTTCCTGAAATAGAGAAATGAACATTCATTAATGCATATAACTGTAAAGAATTAGTGGGACTTTTGACAGATAACAAAATTAAATGTTATTTAATACAAAATGAGAGTTTTTTGACCGTAGATATTATTATTAGATGATTTTAGTTGGGGTTCGGTCAAGGTAGATCCAAAAAATACAAACTTTAAAAAAAAGGTGTATTTTTTTCAAAGTTATTTGCCAACGTTTCGGCTTACAATGTAAGCCATCTTCAGAGCTGCCTATCATGAAGACGAGTCCTTGTACAATATTTTTTATTATTAGATGATTTTAGTTGGGGTTCGGTCAAGGTAGATCCAAAAAATACAAACTTTAAAAAAAAGGTGTATTTTTTTCAAAGATTATCTGCCCCCCACAAAAAAAAATATACTTTTTTTTTTAATTTGTATTTTTTGGATCTACCTTGACAGAACCCCTACTAAAATCATTTAATAGTTATTTAATACAATCTTTGCTTCTTGTATATAAAAAAAATATTAGTACAAAATAAATATAAAACTGTTCTTTTCAAACGATCAATTTTCTGTTACAAGCTTATGAAAAGTGCACATTAAGGAATATATTTAAGAACGCAAGTAAGAGAGCGATGTGATTGCAAGTTTCAGATTTTCTCACCGACCTACAGCCAGCTTAACTTATCTCCTCTTTTGTTATGTATTAGATATAACATATCATTCATAAAAGTATTAAGTCTGAGTTGTTGTAATACCTTCTTCGAGACGGAGCATATTTTATGTTGTATTTACTTATTATTTTACATATAAAAACAGGGAAGAGATGGAAATCAGCCAATTTTATTTTAGATTAATTTTTTGATACAATGAAATAAATTTCACTATATATCACAAATATGGTAATATATCCTTTTTCCATGAGTTATTCTTATACATTTTCGTCATCTTAACATTCCATATGGTCACAATGGTTTATGAATATAACTAGGATATAGACTATGAACTATGATTACCTTCCTCCAGCCATAGTCGTTGGATCTGTTACCTGGAGAGAGGGTTCACTGACAAGGATCGATTATGACTTTCCAGAAATAATTAACGAGGTCTCTGGATAGCGGAGCGTTACCTGGCTGCTCTCTTGTCGAGGTCAGAGAATGTCGGCCCACAAAGCGGCTGCTGATAAGGGACTTGAGGCTGATAAGAGAGGAAATAGGGGGGGAGCAAGGTGTTGGGGGGTATCTCCATCGCAGTTAGGGGCTTATGGACTGTACAACAGGCCTATTGGTTTCCAACAACCCCTTAAGTTTGAATCCTTCTTTTTACTTCCATGATCCTGTCAGGAAGGAACGGATTTACGAAAATAATCTTTAAAAAAAAAGATTCTAAGAGAAAAAAAAACAGGACATTGTTCAGAATTGCGCAAACACTATTTCTGGACGATCTTTAGCAAAATGTCGCTCCAGGGACTCGTAGGTAGGGTTCTGTACAGGCAATCTAGCATATACGAACACCCTTGCTACTAGGTCGACTATAAATTTTGGGATCCTGTCTTGTATTATATATATATCATAGACCCAATAACCTATTAANAATTATTATTATTATTATTATTATTTATTATTATTAACGTGCACGGTTGGGCCTGGACATCCACATCCTCCAGGCAGCCATCTCGTTTTTAAACAAAACCGACTAACATGACCATTGAACCCTCCACCGACGTTGTATCATTTGGAAGTCAAATAATATTTTTTTCAAATCCATAGCTATCATCAAATCTATTGTCAGCAAGTTATGCTTTAGATTCCATAAAATATGGATAATTGAATATATAATTTATGAAAATTGAATATGGCCGGAATCAATTCAGAATTACAACAAATTTGTTTATTTCATCGTTACTATCTCTAAAATATTCGCAGTTACTATTTGTGATTTTTTTTCCAGTACTTATCATCAGATTGGGCAATCGATAAGAATACGTTTTGAGGTTATAGTGAGCTGTTTAATTTTTTACTCAATTGTTTCTTAATTTATTTAGAATAATAACCTCTTTGAGGCTATAGAACAAGTGTTATTAGAAACAATGCTAGTCCCTAAACAGCGGTATAATTCCCTACAAAGTAAGTCAGTCTCAAACCTTAAGAAAATGAATTTAGGTTTATTTATGAGTATGAAAAATCTTCATATTTATTTTGTTACTAGGGCGAATATTTCACTTATCCATAGTGAATAAATTATCTGCACTTTGCCCAATAAATATTGTATAACTGAGCACGTTTCGGTTGGTTAACTTAGAAAGTTCTTCCAAAAGCAGGACGATCACAGCTACTCTCGACCCACGCTATCCTTGATGAACATGTGAATCCCTAGATGACTAGTTACCCGTAGACTGACGGATCACAATAATTTGTGCACCTTTGTTATAGTGCACCCAAGTAGGGAACTAAAGATGATTCTTTAGCTTGTTAGTCAATGCATCATGGACGCTACATACATTCCTTCGACGTCATGAACATTTCATCCAGGTTACACTACGTCCCCTCTCGCCTTCATGATAGCCCTGAATCTTTAGAATAGAAGTTACCATAGGCTACCTAAAATATAATAAGCACAATAATGATATCACATCCTCCTGATAATTATGTTTTCTGAATACAGGCAGTATTATTATTATTGGCTACAAGAATCAAATATTGAGACACTTATTTGCCTGATATCCCAAATAAATCATCAAAATATGTACAAAAATATAGGAGGTCTCATTAATGTACGACTCAGAACATTAGCTATGAACACATTAGACTTCTAAGAGAAAGATAAGTTATATTTTTACAAGAATTAAAAAAGACCGAAGTAACAAATTGAGAAAAACTAAAAAGGTTATTTGGAGAGTTTTTTGACCTTAGATATTATTTTTAGATGATTTTAGTTGAGGTTCGGTCAAGGTAGATAAAAAAAAAAATACAAATTTAAAAAAATACACTTTTTTTTGGATCTACTTTGACTGAACACCAACTAAAATCATCTAATAAAAAGGTTATAATTGCCTAGTAATCGTAACTAATCGTCATAAACATTGTGACGACATAAACATTATGTCGTCATAAACTCCTGCTAACAATGTTTGCTCTGATTACTGGCAGTATGATTATTTGATTAATATTAAGACAATAATTTGCCTGATATCCCAAATGAATATGTACGTAACCGATAAGGGTCTCTCATATATTTTAAATAATTAATAACTTAAGTAATAATAATAAGTAATTTATTTTAAGCGTGGTTAGGGGGGGGGGGGGAGGTCTAGTACCGCAAGTTTATGCCCAGGGCACGAACAGTCAGTTTTAAGCCACTTCGACTGGTGTCAGACGACATTGGATTCGTGCCGCTGTCTACCGAGGGGGAACAGATGTCAGGGGGTGGGGGAGGGGATGGTTTGGAAGTTTTAAATGCTGGACACGTAGCTCTCGTTACAGCTGGAATCAGACCCAAGAGGTGTGCTGCACCGGAAGTTATAACTTATTCAACTGGAAAGTCCCTCTCCAAGGCTTCCTGGAGCTCAGTGGCCTGTGGGTAGAACATTAACTCGATGGTACTCATTTCAAAACCGAAATGCAAGAATGTGATTGTGTTTCTAGAGTGAATCGTGACACAAGACAAGAAGTTTTTAAAAAAAATTCCTACCAGAACGTAATTTTATGCAATAGCTTCGAAAACAATGCAGTACGCCTAATAACCAATAATTAGACCAATGAATACTTGGTGTTTTTATTTTTTAATTAATTCTGTGAGCCTTGTAGCTCAATTAATTATTCTCACTTAGTGGTTCTCACTTCCATCTTCTTCAGTATTTCATCATGTTTTATTATGCTGCTGTTTCGATCCTAAAACAACTTCGTAACAGGTTTCTATTTCGATCTTCCCCTCCAGAGTTTTTTCTTACCTTGCACCACTCCTTATTGAAGCAATTTTTAGCTCTTGTATCCATCGAAGTCTATTACATTTCTGTGGCAAAACCAAAATGTATATTTTTCTATATTTCTATTTTTGTAATCTTTAGGGTTTTCTATAGCGGTTACATGAAAAATTTTGCACAGTTTTCAACACTTTTCCGTTTCTTCTTCCGGGTTGGACCGTGTCAAATTGTTGATAGTTGCCGAGCTTTCGCACATCATGTGATGGCTTCTTCGAAGACGCTTCAACACTGGCGCGGGAAAGCAACTACTATCGACGGACCATCAGAGAAGCCATCAAAATAACCAAGAATCCGGAAAATATCAACAGGGAAGACGGATACAGGCTCAGCAAGAACTGGAAACCAGCGCTAATCAACAAGAGGATCCAACCAATCAGTGACCAGCCACCTGACTACTCCAGAGACCAGCCGCCAGAACACAGTATCAACCAATGGGAAGGCAGGCTTCGCCCAAGGACCAAACCGCGCCGGGATTATACACCACCTGGTGTATAAAACATGGTATTGATATACCACCTGGATTCAAAAAACAGCTCTCATTCTCTATTTAGCCCTGAAGAAGCCATCACATGATGTGCGAATGCTCGGCAAATAAGAACAATTTGACTCGGTCCAACCCGGAAGAAGAAACGGTAAATACATCTGACGACCGTCTAAGCCTACGAGAACAGCTTTCAACATGTCTCTTTCGTATTAGCTAAGAAAATATTGGACGCTACGGGCCGTTAAGGCTCCAAGGAAGAAACAAGGTGTATTTTTATCTACCCAAGGCATAAAAGAGAGGATATGTTAGTGTGATGTTAGCACACCATTCTGGCCACCAGATATAGTTTTTCCTAATTAATGGATAGTACCCAATAAAGGCTGGATATTTCCAGGAGTACATCTGAGTCGTAAAAATAAGAAAAAAAAATCTGTGATCCCTCATAATTCTGAGACCTTTGGTTCAGATGTCAATTGGACTTACGAATGGAATACCATGCCCAAAATTGTACAAAATTTTTACTATTTTCATTTATTTAAGCATGTGAAATTGCGTAACTAATTGAATAACTATTTAGATTAATAAAATTATACATACACATTTTTTTATACAAATCATTGCAAAGATATAAAGAAGTATAAGTAAGATCTGATATAATATAAAACATTATATATTTTAGGTGACATCTGAATAGGAAGAAAACTCAGAAAAAACAAGAATGGAATTTCAATGAGTAATCTCTCAAAAGAATCACGTAATTTCAATGAAGCGACTTTTGATAATCATCTTCAAACGTTAACAAAAATGTTCAACTAAAAATGTTATCAATTTGAAATTTTATTCATACATACAAGAGTATATCTTATTCAAAGTTTTATTCTACTTATCTCTGCCAAAGAGATACTTCTTTCTCCGAAATTTTACATATTTTTATGACTTATACTTGTGTGAATTTTTTTTGCTCTAGTTTATTCTCTTGTACATTTATTTTATGTAAATCCTCTTCTAGAGTGTTATTTCATTTTCTACCATTTTTACATGTGTGTGTGTGTGTTTATACGCGTTGCATCATCCGTACGGAGTAAATTATGCTAATTCCTCAGTTGAATCGATCATAATTGATGAATACATGAATTTAGACTGTATTCAATAACAAACACAGCAATACATTTTGCACTAAAAGTGGTACTCCAAATTGTTTGAAGAAGAACAATAAATTATCTCTCTTATAGAGTTTATTAAAATGTAGGGGATAGATGACACAATTATATTTTTTTTTTATGTATTCTTAATGAATAAACACGCCAGTTTATGGCTTTGTTACTCTAAACTAAATATTATGTTCTAAAGTATTTATTGTATCTATAAATCTAGCTGCGCTGAGTATTATTGCTCGATAATAAATATTAGGCCTACTCCAGTAAAAAAATACATTCATTATTCACCCATTTACTCTTTGCTTTTTAGAAAATCCCCCACTCCTTCTGAACCGATTTGCTCAATGATGTATTCAAAATTTTTTGTTATGTATTTAAAAGTACATAAAAAAAATAGCATAATTTTATGTATTAAAAAGAAGACATAGTAAATTTCATTAGGAATACTGGAAACACAATCACACACTCATATATATTTATATGAGTAATCAGTTCTGGAGGATTTTCCAATATTTTGGGAGTATATTATCTGTTCATGCGGGCTGAAAATAAGCATTAATAATTTTTATTTTACAATTTTGATATGATTGCTAATAATAAAATCAATAAAACTATAATGTAATATTTACTATTTATCATATATGAGTAATTAAACATATGAAAAAAATCTGTCATGAGAACAATATTAAAATATAAATTCATTCAAAATTCGCTTTAATAATCAATTTAAATTGGCTATGATATTCCTTTTTTGCATACTGTTGAATGAGTTTGTTAATTGGTGGATTCGGTCAAAAATGTAATTATTTCAGATTGATCGCAAACGCATTTTAAGAAAGATACTTATGAATATTTAAAATCCTAATGGATAGTTTTACACCGTAGATATAATTAGTAGATTTTTTTTTGTTGGGGTAAATCCAAAAAATACAATTTGAAAAACGTGTAGTTTTTAATTATTTGTCAACGCTCCGCTTTACGTTGTAATCCATCTTGGGGACGACTTGTCCCTTGGATCCCAAATTCATGACTGAAACATACAGTAATTAAATAATTAAATATGGAATCCAGGTGGTAAAAGTCCCATCTCGCTTTTATGATAGCCCTGAAGATGGCTTGCAATGTAAGCAGAAACACTGGCGGATAATTAATTAAAAAATGCACACTATTTAAATTGTATTTATTGGATTTACCTTAACCCAACCCCAACAAAACAAAATCTACTATTAAGATTATTTAATTTCGAGAGTTCAGTGTCATTCCTGTGTGTGTGTTTGTGTGTGCAGAGAGCTAACCACTCACGGCTGCGATATATATATAGTAAATAAGACTTTACCACAATTATTTTTTTTTTTTTTAGTAAAATAGTGACAGGACACAATTAATGACTGTAGACTGTAGAAGAGATCACTGATAGAATAATAGCCCAAGGATCGAAGGGTCGGAGGGCTGTTGACATTGAACTGGGGCATGCCTTGTCTGTTGTCTGATCTCTGGGGGATTAGAGACTTAGCAAGCACTCGACATCCAACCACTCCCCACATCCAAGCACTCGATATCCAAGCACTCGACAACTTCCCATGACCAGTCGGAAACAGTGAACTAATATCGACTTTATAGTTACTAAAGAAGAAGAAGAAATATACTTTTATTCTTGGCCCAAAACAATTGTTTTTTACACAAGATGGAAGATATGATATGTATACAATAAATACTATACTATTTACACACGAAAACAAAAATACAATAAAATTATTAGAGCAATATATGCTGATATAGTCTAGGTTTGAGGCGTCACTGGGTGACTGCTCCGAGACGGAAGGGGCAGCTCCTGAAGACATCGGCAGACGTTCATGGTGTTTGTAGGTCCTGGATGTGAAAAGAGATGGGCTCAACTCCCAGTTCCCTCCTGATCTGCTGATTCCTTACGAACCAGGGTGCATTGAGTATCATGCGAAGAATGCGGTTTTCAAATGTTTCCAGTCGTTTGATGGTCTTGTTACTGGCGCCGAACCAGACAGGGCAGGAGTACGTCAGTATTGCGCGGATCAGCGCCTTAGTAGAGTAGTGAGCTCAGGAAGTGTTTGAGTGGAGATTTCCTGTTTATTAGAGGGTAAAGTAAAGTTAGTCTGTGATGGGCTTGTGTCAGTTTAGTTTTTACATGGACCTGCCATGTCTAGTTCCTAAAACCCTTTAAAAAAAAAAAAAAAAAATACCTCCTAAGAGTTGGGTAAACTAGGCAGACTTTTCGTATCCCTAAAAAAATAGACATAAATAAGAGTGAATAACAAATTCGATCTTACATGTCAGAAAGAGGAATGAATTTAAAAGGGGAAATCGGTGAGGCTGACTCTGGAACATTTGGGTGCAAAAATGCTCAAACTTTGTAGTTGCATTCTTTAATATATACCACAATAAGTTTTTATTTCAAATAGTCTCCTAATGGTTAAAAGTTAAAAAATTACATTTTACACCTATAATATCTTCTGTGATAAATAAGTTGAGCATGATTTGTTAATCAGTACAGGAAATGTTTTAAAGAGTGGGTGTTCCGAGATTATGTAGGTGCCTTAACATTCTTTTTGGATCTGGACCAGTGGAAGGCCATGAAATGAAGATCTCAGGAGGTGAAAGGGGATGGGGGGGCAAGGATACACGAGAGGGGGTAGGAAGGATACGCTTGGCTTACAGAGTAGTCGTTTTCAGTGTCACGTGGCTATCCTGGTCAAATCCCCACTCCCAACCACTTCGCCACTGCGCAACCCCCACCCACTAGCGACTAGAGCAGACAGAAAATCGGTGGATCTAAGTACTGTGTTATTATTTGCAACGTGAATTCGCAGGTATTTATTGGTTGAGACAGGTTCAGCTGACTAATTAGAGTATATAAGATTTAATGAAAACTCAAATTCTGAGGATCCAACTACGATAGCTAATGTTAATGGAATTATCCAGTGTTAACTATGCTGATCAAGTAAGTTTGTGAGTGATTCCATTAGAGCGCGCGGCAATTCACTTCTAGAACTCACTTGTGCGCCATTTTAACCTCCTCTTTATGCCATTCCTCCCTCAAGATAAAGTGACCTCTTCTAGCTATTGTCCCCAATGGTGAACAGACCGATGGAATTGTCCCCTCACCAAGCTTGTAGATTCCCCTCGATTTAGACCAATGATATTAGGTGAAGTCTATTTTTATTGAAATTATGCAGGTTTTTCATATTAAATATAGTTTGTTAAAGGCTGAGCTGAAGAGGAAATGTTTAAATACCAACAGATCTCTTTTGAAGAGCAATGGTAATTCCCCATGACCAGCGCATTGCTCCGTTCGGAGGCAGGAACTGGGCTAGACTTGAAGGCTATCACATATATGTATTATGTTTATGTATTACATGCATATAAGTTGATAAAGAGCGTATACTGCTCCTAGGGAAGTTTCTAAATTTTAAACTCAACTAAAAACCAAGTATTAAACCTTGATACCAAAAACCCATCGGTTGTAAAATGATTTCTTTTATTTATTGATTATGTGACACAAAATTACCATCAATTGTGTTGTTTTATATTCAAGATAAATTTTAATTAAATAAAACTTTATTATTAATTACTTTCTACATGATTTGTATCTAGTAATGTGATGGTTAGTATACACAGTTTAAATTAATTTTTAAAAAATTAACCAAAGACACCGTGGGTGGTGGTAGGGTGGGGGGGGGGGTAAGAGGCGGTAAGTACAAAGGGTGAGCGGCCTGTTTCAAAAGGGGCAATACAAATAAAAAGGTAGGAGTCCGAGAAGTTAGGGCTTAAAATAATACTTTCTGAACAGGAGGGGGGATATCAACGTCTCCGTTGTTTGTTACGGAGCCAATTGGAGTCGCTTGTTGGGTAGATAGTGATTTTGTTGTTGAGAATCTTGGCAGTTTCAATTTTTTTGATCAATTGAGTCTTTTTTTTTTTTTTTTTTTGGTATTCATTTCATGAATAGTGCCAGTGAGGATTTTTGTTACTATCTTAACATCTTCAATGTGGTTAACATACCCTTACAAAGGATGGATTTAAAACCATTAAATTAATTAGGTTCTTGATTTTTGCTATTTTTCCAGCGATGTGGAGATTAAGGATGGATTTTTGAAAATTATATTTTAAGTAATCATGAAACGGTGTTGTGAAATTTTTACAAGAATTGGTAATGAATTTGGTAATACCTCGCCAACGAGGTAGAGTCTTACTTTTTGTGACTTGCATTTTAATAAAAATATAAATTGCTGCTTGTTAGAGGCTAATGTCCTATTTAATAAGATGATTTTATTATGGTGAGCTAAGTGAGTGGTATTTGGTTTTAAAGTAACGAATGAACCTTAACCGATTCCCAACAAAGAAAAAAACATTTAACAATAATATTTACGGTTTAAAAAAAACTCTCCATTAACTTACGATTCTGTCTCTTTTTTTCTAATTATTTTTACTTTATTATAATCATTATTGTCTTAGCAAGTTCAAATATTGAAGGAATTCAGCTACTGTTTTGATAACAGATTTATTTTTCATGTTTAAACCCCTCTGCCAATATTGTATATCTCTGAGCTATTAACTATTTTTTTTAAATTTCACCATTTATTTAATGTATCATATTTGAAATTATACATTAGTTTTGTTCATTTAAAACTCATGTTGAAGTTGAGTTATTCATATATATTAATAGTGAGTACATTATGAACAATTATTTAAATAGGTATATTTAAATCTCTTGAAATATTATGAAAATTAATTATTGTTAAATTTCTAATATTAAAATCTCTCCCTGGTTGTTGGAAGTTGTGGAGGCAAGCATATTTTTCAAGTAATACAAGAGAGAAGCCATATAACCCCTCATGAGTATGCAGGGGCCTGGAAGCCTGTTCCAGGTGTGCTGGAGTCGGCCGGGATCTTCCCCTACACGCAAGAAAAACACAAACAATTCCCTCCCTTGGAGTTGGAGTGGAAGGGAGGCGCCACCCCTCGCCAACGAGGTAGAGTCTTAATTAAAAGCCGCTACCTCGCTGCCGGAACAGGGGATGTAACTGTTGTCCTCCGTCGGACAGGCGTGCGAGAGGATTCAGTACTTTAACGGGCGCTACGTGAGCTGCATTTAAAACTTCCCCTACAGCAGTCCAATGGCTGTTCTCGAAGATTTTCCTGCAGCCAATCAGAGCCAAGTTCAGCTCAGAGCTGTCAGATTTACTCTCAAAGGGTAAACTTTCTCTCGGCATACAGATTTTCATGTTATTATTACGATTCAGGGATAATCACCGTTTAATTAAATGAATAAAAACTAATTTGGCACGGAAGAGCTGTGTAAACTAAACTAGACTCCTTTTTGATCACTTTGAATCATGTAGGGAGGGGCTATTTGGAAGTTGCAACTCCATTCTGAACATCAATGGCTCAGGACAAACATTTACTTATAGATGAGAGCTGACCCCCGGGCGGGATTTGAACCCGCAGCTTCATGATTGCGAGACCTGCAATGGATTCCTTGAGCTACCCTGGAACACAACTTTACATTCATTTGATCGGGAGCCAAGATGGAAATCAAGCTTCATTTCAGGCACACAGGCCTGTCAGAGCGTGTTCGAGTTCTGTCCTTCGTAGCCTTTTCTCGAAAAATAGATATGCGTTTATCAAGTTTCATGAATATTTAGAATAGAACAGATAATTTTAAAAAGCCTTTCTCTCCAAGACATTTAGCTGTATAATAGGATGTTAAGATGGTTAATATGCTTTAAAATAATAATAATAATTCTGTAATTATAAAAAATAATTTATAAAATACTCACTGTTTTCACTTTTCGATTCTTCTTAATAGTCAATATACCATTGATGTTTCATTTTGTTATTATTTTAGAGACCTTGACTATGGATATATATATGATCAGATTAAAAACACTTATTTTTTTCATATCATTCCTAATTCCATTGGTGGTAGAGTCATATCTGTTATCAAAGATAACTAATCACAATTTTTATAAGTACCGGATGATTTTAATGGTGCATTGATCCATGAGAAGACTACTGCTCTCGGGGGGGAAAGATATATGAAGAGATGTGGAATATTGAAGATATTGAATCGTTATGGAGGAGATAGATTATTATTGGTATATTATTATTATTATTATTATTATTTATTATTATTAACGTGCACGGTTGGGCCTGGACATCCNTATTATAAAGTGTTGGCAATAAGGAGGTCACGCGGCCATTTCCTATTCAGGCGACGTGGTGGATTATTAGGATGGGTAATACTGGATAGAGTTTGGGGTAAAGGATTGGGAGGCATGGAAAGGCCAGAGTGGAATTTATTAAAACGGGTTGTGATGACGTCTTTAACTAAAGGGATTTCAAGGTCATTGTTGAGTAAGGAGTTTGCGACGTAATAGGGTGCATCAACTATGATTCTTAGGATTTTGGATCGGAAGGACTGTATTCTTTGGATGTTGGATGGTTTAGCAGTTCCCCACAGCTCGACTCCATACGTCCAGATAGGCTCAGTAACGTCCAATAAATGGTTAGTTTCTTGGTCACAGTTAAGGTTGACTTGCGGCTAAGTCGATTGTAAAGTTCCAAATCTCCAATTTAGTTCCTGTCTTTTGGTTTTCGTATGTGTGTTCCATGTTAGACGGGAGTCAAGATGAAAGCATAGGTACCATACGTAATCGGAAGTTGGGATAAGGATGTCATTAAAGTAAATTTTGCCAGGTTGTTTCTCCCTTAGTGTCTCTTTACACCACCGAGACGTGTAAAGGATAGGATGCTTACCGGGAAAGAAGGAGATCCGGGTTCGAGTCCCGGCTGAGGTATCAAAATTTTTGTATTCTATTCCCTTGCATTTCTTGTATATTATTATGTTTATTAAAATACATTCGCTACTGATACTTCATAATTACTTTTTGTAATAATTTTTTTTTAATAAGAAAAATTAAATTGCTCCTATTTACTTTTTTAATATTTCTTTATAACAAATGTACATGTTTAATGATTGTATTTTTATTCTAAATTTCCTTTCTTATTGCAAATTAATTTTACTTCAATAAAAATGGAAAATACTTCAAAAACTGTCTAAAACAAGTAATTACTCTTTTAAAATATAATTATGCGTAATTCATTTATCAATTAACAATTTGAACTATTAAATACAAATTTGAGGTGCCTGATGGTGGGATGCTAATTCACTACAATTAGTTTCTTACACCTCCTCTAGAAGGGCTGACAACAAAAATACTACTAATCTAAACTGGATTTACTAGAAATATTTTTAAGACAGCAGTTGCAGATTTCACAAGTTTCGTTGGTTACAAAAATCAAACAAGCAAGAACTGGGGTAATTCCTCAGCATGAAAGATAGTAAATATGTCCAATAAATGCAAGGGGATAGAATAAAAAAATCTTACTGTCTCAGCCGGGACTCGAACCCAGGTCTCCTACTTACCGGGCTGTCATTTTTACCTATTAAAAAAAAATTGTATTCTATTCCCTTTCATTCAATGTATAAAATTAAATACCACAACAAATACAATATTTAAAAAACAAATAAAAGTTTAAAAAACGAGAGTCAAATAAATAGCTGACAATGTTAGCTCCTTTAACTTGCTCGGGGGTTTAGACTCTCAGTAGAGTGCAGGGAATATAATAAATCATCTGGCTAGCCTCGGTGGTGTAATTGGTAAACATGCCAGCCCAGTAAGCAGAGACCCGGGTTCGAGTCCCAGCTGAGACAGTAAGATTTTTTTATTCTATTTCCTTTATTTATTGTATAAAACTTATGTGGTATTAAATATCAGAACAAATACAATATTTAAAAAAGAAATAAAAGCAAGAAAACGAGAGTCTAACAGATAGCTAGACAATGACAGCTCCTCCGAGCGTTAGACGATATATTCGTCTTGCTTGAGTGTGGAGTAGAGTCCAAAATATGAATGTAGCTTGCGGATAGTTTATTTTTTATTTAATATTAACAGTTAAACATCGCTGTCTAAATCCTAAAATATTTATTTTATCAATATTCAAATCCACATTGCGTTTCATTATCCAAAACTGGATATGACGTCCGCTACATCGAAAAAACATCTTTTCTCGCACTTGACATTTTGTATACCCATTCCTATTTCTCATAAACGAATTTCGCCTAAAATATTGCNTTTATTATTCGGAACTAAATACTAAGCCCGCTGCATTGAATAAAAGTTTTTTACTCACAAATGACATTTATTTTTGACAAGATAGTCCCCCACTCTGATTTTTCTAAATAACTAATTAATTCTTTCCTCTTAAATTTAAATCAGAGTTGCGGCACTGGTCATTCTCTCCCTCATATCGATGCCACTCACAGCCATTGAACTACATTGGGAGCAATTACAAAATGTAAACTTACTCAGAGAATGTAACAACTAAATAAATAATAAATAAGTAAATTTAATAGTCATGCCCAATTTCATTAGAAAAAAAATGAAGCCTGTAAATGTAAATATAAAGGAAAATTGTCGAACGTTACATTCCTCTGGAGTCTTATGAAAGGAGCAATCCTTGAAAGACGTCATCATCAGAGATCAGTTTTCCAAGGCGCTTTGTCTGCTTGATGGAAAGGAGACTTATAAGATGTCCTGAAGAAGCCCTCGCTCCTGCGTTCCCTTGACGTCCCTGAAGAGCAGTCTTCTGGAAGAGAAAGGTGGTGTCCTTTTAAAAAGATGGTCTTCAGAGGGCGTACAACCCCCCAATCCCGGATAGTGCTCTCCGATTGGCTCTCACACCTGAGCGGCCCTGGACACACTCACCTTAATCTGAACCTTCACTCCTTTCAATCTCTCATTCTCCAGTTCCTCACCTCCGAGGCAATCTCCAAGAGGGGCCGACTGGAAAGTGTGTCGCCCAGTCATTGGCGCAGACCGAGCGAATTTCTCTGCGCAACAGCGACTGATGAATATTTGGATTTGTACTTTCCGGGCCGTGGAATGCCCCTGGGATGTCTCAGCAACAAACAAACATTAAATATCTAATGCATAATTTTTAAGTTATATCATGTAATGAATTAGTTGGGTTTCAGCAAATATAACCAATTTAAAGAACCCAATGCTTATCATTCAAATGGTGCAGTCGATTGCACTAATTTTTAAATAATCACTTTGAATTGTGTACAATTTTCTGTTTGTTATCCATACAACCACACAAGCATGAACAATTTAGCAAGTTCTGCAAAAGCAAACCATCTTTTCCTAGCTCTCTCCATTAAAAAAAAAAAAAAAAATAGGCATAAATATAGAATTCAGTTTCTGTGTGTGAGTAATTTTAACGAACCGTGGTTCTAATACATGTGACAGCATCGCCAATGTATGATCGGTGAAGATCAGTTGAATTTTTCGAAAGATCTGTTATGGTACCAACGTGAATAGCTTGATTTGCCTAAGGAAAATCTGCAAAAATATGTCTCCCAAATGTGGGCATTCCTTTTATGTGAATGCCCACATTTGGGAGACATATGTTTGATTCTTTGCAATAACAATATGGTTGAGCTCTAAGAGTTCTTTCTTTTAGCAAAATTTCCCGAAAGAAAATAAAGCTATTCAAGTTGACCCTATAACGTGACCTTTTTTTTTTTTTTAATTTCACTGTTTCTCAACACATATTACATAACAGAAGCTAAAAATATGGCCCGTTCAGAAGTGTGTGTGTGTGTGTGTGTGTGTGTGTGAGTGTGTGTGTGTGTTTTTTAAAATAATGAAATCAAATTCGGTATGTAACCTTCTTTATAAAAGCTCAGTTCGTTAATGGCTAAAATCGGTCGAAAGGGAAGGGCGTTATAAATAAAACTAAATTAAAAGTGTATCTTTCTCAATACAATGAAAAAATGTATGAAACAAAATACATGAAAATATAATTTTTTTTCAAGTATTTTTTTTAATAATATGAAGAGTGATATTTGAGAAGGTAATTTCAAGTGTTGAGCGGGACCTCCGATTTTTTAAATATAAAAATGCATTATTTATTTTTCCATTGCAAGAGTTGGAAAGAATTCATTTTTCATTTAAATGGGATGAGGAGAAAGGGATTCATTTTATTTATTTTATCTTTTTAATTTGTTATTTGAGGAATGAAAAAATTCATGGAACATATATTAATAATAACATAATTTCTAAAATTTACGTCCAATAGCTTTTAAAAAAACGTTTATGATGGAGATATTAATATATTATAGTGATCTAAATTGACAATAAATTTAAAATTTTCATTTGGAAAAAAAATTGCTAAATTTTGTTCCAAATATAAATGTGCTAAATATGTTAATATTATCTATTTACTACCTTTAGTATAGAACATGCACAGGCAAATGAATGAATTATTATATTAAATGCAAGGGTAATGGTTGAAGAATATTCTACCTGAAAACTACCAGTTACTTATTTTATAGAGAACTTTATTATGTATTTACACTTGCAAAGTTTTGACTATTCTTAAAGTTGACTATATTTTTTAGGGGGACACTGAATTGTGTGACTATACTGTTTTTAAAGTGACTGAGCCAAAATGAATATATTGTGATATTTCACCTTTTTTTTATTTATAGTTCACTACAAATGTTAATAATGTTATTATTATTAACATTATTGAATTTTAAATTTATTATATATGTACTGTCCTAAATCTAAAGTACTTTTGTCTTCAATATAGATAGTACATATTTTTGCACCTATGTGTTTGTTTATATTGATAAAAAAAACATAACCGCAATATATATATATATATATATATATATATATCAATATATAAATAATCTAAAGGGTTATTATCACTACCAATGAATATAAAACTATCATACCT
>KZ807430.1:320200-335199 GCA_000696205.2 Oncopeltus fasciatus
CTATATATATATACACACACACACACACACAAACACACACACACCCACATAACATACATTTTATAGACTGATGGAATTCACACACACACACACACACACATACACACACATATTAAAGTGGCAACAAGCGAAAAATAAAGTTAGACATCCTTGAAGGAAATTAGCTAAAATGGAGAAATTGTAGATGTACATAGGTTTTTATGTCATCCTCTTCCCTCAACCATCCCCTAAATCCATCCGGAAACTACTGACGACATTTTTAAATAATCAAATAACAATGTAAATACCATATTATTATTATTATTATTCTACTAGCTATAATAATATTTTGGAAGATCAATCGATTTATATTTAGTATTAACCTACTTTTTTCGTATATGCATTCAGTGGTTACATGATCCACCACACTGATCAGCGATAAAATAAAAACAAGTTAACCTCTGTATAGCCTTCCTTTTAAAAGGTTACTTAGTTTGACAGTTAAATGTTCCTTTAGTTGTCACTTCCTACTGTACAAGTCTAAGCTTGTTACGTTGCATGCAAGTGTTAATGGACTAAATTTCTTGTAATCAATTAGTTTTAAAAATGGATTCCAAGTATTCTGTTGTTGAGTTTTTTCATGAAAGTTCAGGAGATTCTTGTGGATACTGCAAATCCTCCCATTCAAATATTAATACTGGTAAATTTTTCTCATGTTTTCTCTTAGTAAACTTAGCAAAGTAATTTAACTTACTCTAGAATGATTTATACTAAAATGCATGCTCATTTTTAGCTGTTACAGAAATTATTTAAATGATAAAAGTGTCTTTCTTATTTTATATTACTACAGTATTTAGTACATTACTTATTATATTTCCTAAATTAAATAATTGTTTATTTACTTTGTGTTCACAAAGGTGTCTCATTCCCCCAATCAAGTAGAGTAACCTGAGAGGGCAATATTTGGTGTTCTGGTATCAAAATATCCCATGAAGGCAAGTTAGTAGAATATGTTCTATTCCTTGCCCTTCCCTTTTGTTATCACGCTATAAATTTTGGCTCTCTTCCAAAAATATTTACCTCTAACATAATCATATAAGCAAATTTATATTTCTTTTTTATAATAGTTACTCATTTTGTCCCCTTATTGATGTTCTGTTGTAGAAAGGAGTAGATTACTGGGATTAAAGGTGATTATATCTCCTTCTTCATGTTATCACCAATTAATCCAACTAATTTATTTCTTAACACAAATCAACTAGAATTAAAGATCATTTACAATTTAATAACTTTAATATGATAAAAATATTAATATGCATACGTGATTTGTTTTGAGGTAAATATTCGCTATCACTTAATAGAAGTTGCTTGATAACAGCAGGAAAAGTGATATCAAGATGGAAATGTAATCTTTATAGATTTATATTTCAAAAGTAATTTATTTTTATAATTTTGGTCTATGTTCTTAATATTTGTGTACAATCAACTATATTTCATTGCCCTTACCCATTGTTAGTCCCTTATTCGGTCTGAAGTTCATTTGTTTTGTATTAGATTAAATTTTTACATTATTGTTATTATACTTAGTATCTTGTAAAATATACTGGCTTTTCATTTTCATTTTAGATTTATTATCATTTCTGTGTGTCTTTTTTAAAGAATAGAGTAGTGATACACATTTTTATATGTATATATTTTGGTTTTAACCTATAAATCTTTTTCGTAGGTATGTGGGCTCACACTTTGACAGTAGAAGATTACCAAGACCTCATCGACAGAGGCTGGAGAAGAAGTGGACAATATTGTTATAAATCCTCCTTGAAAACAACCTGTTGTCCTCTTTATACTATCAAGTAAGTTCTCTATTTATTTAAAAGAAGTGAATAACTTTGTTTTTATTTTAAAATTTAATTTTATATGTATGTTGTGGTAAGTTCTAAATATATTGAGTATGGTGTATTGAGTCAGATCTAAATTTATCTTTTAATTTATTTTGCATTTTAATACCTTTATTAATTGTATAGAAAACTATTATTAAAATTTAAGCCCAACATATGAAAATTTGGATGGAATAATAATATTCATGCCATGAAGAGATTCTTACAAAAAGTTTATCTCATTAAGGGCTATAAATAAGTCAGTGAAAAAAAAAAAAATGTTTTTATTTCTCAAAATTAAATGAATGAATGCATAGTATCTATCATCTAAACAGTCTTAGTGATTTACAGTGATTAGTGCACTTGAACTGTTTGTAACTATACCTGGCAATACCTGCCAAAAATGTAAATGTGTCATAAGCCGTTCAAATAAAATGCCACCATAAAATTCAAGCATTAATCAAAGCAACAATAATAAAATGTGTGCAAGTTTGGTTTCATTTCTGTTTTATCCAAACTTACTTTCCTTATTATGACATGATAATGTGCATTATTCAAGGCCTTTTTGTTTACAAAACAAAACTTTTAACCACAGTCCTTTCAAAATATGCCTGGCCTCCTTAATCAATATTAGCCCACAATAGACATAATATTTTTAATTTCAAGGCAAGGATTCAGATCCATAATTAATGACTCAAATATATTTATTTAGTTACATTAAACTACTTGAGACTTTAATTAAGGAATTCAAATCTTTGTTTATTAACTAATAATTTTTATTTTCAAGAACCAAGAATTTAAATAAATTATTTATTAAAATTAACAACTTTTAAACAATTCACAAATATATTTAACTATGAAAAGATTTTTAAATCTAGTTTAAAACAGTTTTGACTTAATTTTATGGGGGTTTTTTTCTCACACTTGCAATCAAATATTTCATCTAATGCTATTACAAATTATAATAATCCACCTTTCTCTAAAAGAATCCATGATACCCCACTAATTTGGTATTAGTTTACTTTTGCTTGGAAGTACTGCTTTAAAAATACAATATTTCAGGCTGTGCTTTTAAAAAATGAAAATTTATTGTAATCATCAGAAACTGTAATACAACATCTCATTTTATTTTAACAAATTCCTGTAGTCATTTGTGGATAACTTCTTAAGAAGAAATTGTATTTTTAGTTTCAATTATATATAATATATTTAAACTTTACATAATTTCAGGTTTGTAATCTATTCATATAAAATATATTTATATTTTAAGATATTTAAAACTGACTCATTAATCATTAAATTGAAATTATAATCTAGAAGGGGGAAAAAATTGCTACCACAGGTCATAGAGACCTGTAAATAATACCCAAATATGGGAGTCCCTGTAACAGACCAGTAATCCTTTGTGCGTTAAAGCAAAATCACAGAAAAAAAAACTAACCCTTTGGCTCAGGAGACCAAGGCTTTAAATATTGGTCTCTATACCCCTGGATTATAATCTATTCTATTTGAATTATTATTTTTTTTAATGTCAATCCTTCTCATGAAATTCATTTCTTTTACGAGCTAACTAATATATCCACATCCAATTACTTGTATAATGTAAGTACCTATAAAAAATTGTATAACCCTTTATAATTTTAACAAAATACATAAATAATACTTTATAAATGCAAAATGTAAAAGTAACAACAATTATTAATAAAGCTTTATCCACTAATTCCAAATAAAATTTATCTTCTTTGAGAAAGTTTAAGGTGTAAAATTTTAAAATAGAGAGAAAAATTCCTTTAATGATTAGGAATGGCTGTCTATCCTATAGCTTCTAAACTAATTTTCTTTACTGTAGCAGATTGGAGACTGAAATGCTTAGTTCATATATAGTCATTCAATATAGTCATATTCTTGTGAATTTTTTCATAAAAATCCTTTTTTCTAAACTCTTTTTTGACCTAACCTCGACTATTGATGTAGTCCTACTTAACAACCATTTTATTAGTTTAGTATTCTTATTGAACCAATTCAGAAAGAGAGACTATCCCCTCCCCAGTACTTAATTTTTATCAAGAATGAAGAGTTTTATAGCCTTCTTGAAAGTTTAATTATCTTAATATTCAGAGAAATCCTTTGAAATGGGAGAAAATGGGACTCAGTCATGAATATGGGATCCTGGTAGCACGATGTCCCCTCTTCCCTTCGTGATAGTCCTGAAGATGGCTTACAATGTAAGTCGAAATGTTGGCAGATAATAAAAGATACTATTTTTTTTAAATTGTATTTTTTGGATCTACCTTGACTGAACCCCAACAAAAAAACATCTACTAATAATCTCTATAGTCAAAAACTCTCTTTTTAACTTCCATCTTAGTTTTTAATGATTCTTTGTAGTCATATAGGGTTCTTTGTTACATCTCCCCCTTTTGAATGCCCCAATCGTCGAGCTTATATTTGAATGCATGAGTTTGTCAAATGTTTTTTTTAATTTGTGTAAAGTGGAGCTAACCTATTTAGAGGTTTAAATGGCTTGATGCAGACTGCATATTCTTACCAGAACATTTCCTTTATTTCAAGGCTTTTGGACTGAAAAACGTAAGCTTATTAAAACAGTTTAGAGTATTCTGAAGTTACTCATGATTTATTTCAGGTGTGAAGCATTAAATTTTAAGCCCTCAAAATCACAGAAGAAAGTTCTGAAAAGAGTAACCAAATTTGTTAATGATGGACAAGGAGCTAATGTCTCAGATAATATTCAAGACAGAGAAGGGAGCACTGATGCCTATGTTTCTGGTTAGTAAAATTAATGACAGTTTTCTTACAAATCTTTTAAAATCATTACTCCTATTATTATCTCTATTAACTTTATTTCAGTATGCTCTCTATTTTGCCCATTATAATGTTTTATATTAAATTTATTTTATAATATATTTATACTTAGTATCTTGTAAAATATACTGGCTTTTCATTTTCATTTTAGATTTATTATCATTTCTGTGTGTCTTTTTTAAAGAATAGAGTAGTGACAAGATTTTATAAATTCACACATACACATTTTTATATGTATATATTTTGGTTTTAACCTATAAATCTTTTTCGTAGGTATGTGGGCTCACACTTTGACAGTAGAAGATTACCAAGACCTCATCGACAGAGGCTGGAGAAGAAGTGGACAATATTGTTATAAATCCTCCTTGAAAACAACCTGTTGTCCTCTTTATACTATCAAGTAAGTTCTCTATTTATTTAAAAGAAGTGAATAACTTTGTTTTTATTTTAAAATTTAATTTTATATGTATGTTGTGGTAAGTTCTAAATATATTGAGTATGGTGTATTGAGTCAGATCTAAATTTATCTTTTAATTTATTTTGCATTTTAATACCTTTATTAATTGTATAGAAAACTATTATTAAAATTTAAGCCCAACATATGAAAATTTGGATGGAATAATAATATTCATGCCATGAAGAGATTCTTACAAAAAGTTTATCTCATTAAGGGCTATAAATAAGTCAGTGAAAAAAAAAAAAATGTTTTTATTTCTCAAAATTAAATGAATGAATGCATAGTATCTATCATCTAAACAGTCTTAGTGATTTACAGTGATTAGTGCACTTGAACTGTTTGTAACTATACCTGGCAATACCTGCCAAAAATGTAAATGTGTCATAAGCCGTTCAAATAAAATGCCACCATAAAATTCAAGCATTAATCAAAGCAACAATAATAAAATGTGTGCAAGTTTGGTTTCATTTCTGTTTTATCCAAACTTACTTTCCTTATTATGACATGATAATGTGCATTATTCAAGGCCTTTTTGTTTACAAAACAAAACTTTTAACCACAGTCCTTTCAAAATATGCCTGGCCTCCTTAATCAATATTAGCCCACAATAGACATAATATTTTTAATTTCAAGGCAAGGATTCAGATCCATAATTAATGACTCAAATATATTTATTTAGTTACATTAAACTACTTGAGACTTTAATTAAGGAATTCAAATCTTTGTTTATTAACTAATAATTTTTATTTTCAAGAACCAAGAATTTAAATAAATTATTTATTAAAATTAACAACTTTTAAACAATTCACAAATATATTTAACTATGAAAAGATTTTTAAATCTAGTTTAAAACAGTTTTGACTTAATTTTATGGGGGTTTTTTTCTCACACTTGCAATCAAATATTTCATCTAATGCTATTACAAATTATAATAATCCACCTTTCTCTAAAAGAATCCATGATACCCCACTAATTTGGTATTAGTTTACTTTTGCTTGGAAGTACTGCTTTAAAAATACAATATTTCAGGCTGTGCTTTTAAAAAATGAAAATTTATTGTAATCATCAGAAACTGTAATACAACATCTCATTTTATTTTAACAAATTCCTGTAGTCATTTGTGGATAACTTCTTAAGAAGAAATTGTATTTTTAGTTTCAATTATATATAATATATTTAAACTTTACNTATAATATATTATACTTATATTTTTTAAGCATTGCAAATCATTTAGCTATGGCCCTTAAGAAAACAAGTTTTTTCAAGCCTTTGAGCACAAGTTTGGTGATTCCCTTTGTAGGTTAATATTTACTACTTTGATGTTTGTCACCATTAGAAAACCTGAAGAGGCTCTTAGATTGATTCATGACTCAATCTGCTAACAAATTTTCCTCAACCTGTCTGCTAACATGCAAAGTGCATGTTCCGCCTTACGCATGAGTAGTAGCTCTTTTATTATTTTCATTTATGCATTTTTTTTATATTTCAGGGAGTAATCTTTACGACAAGAGAATGAACAAAATAATTGAGGAAAAATCAGGAAGTTCGGTTCCCACTGTTCTGGAAGTTGATAGACAGTCTGGTAAGTATTTTATTTTAAAAGTTGAAATGAGCTACACAGGGAGATATTTTATTAATTACTAAATTCATTTTCTTATTATTTACTATTTTACTTAATTAAGCCTCTAAAGATAAATTGCATTATTCCATTATTTATTATGCACCGTACTGACCTTTCTCGCCATAGTAAATAACATTACAGTCTTGACAATTCACTTTGTATACAATCCCTGACCTAACATTCATATCCATTGTGTTATTTACTCTTCTATACAAGTGTCACAGTGTATTAGTATTTTTATAGGTAATTCTAGTTGATGGTACATAGCTCTCTTTATATCACCTTTTTAGTCTGCCAGTCAAGCCTTCCACATGGTAGCACACAAAACCCATTCTCTGTACCTTGTTCTTTCTTCTCTTTAATATCCAAGAGTAATATCTTACTTATAAGTTTATTTAAGAAGTGGATACCCATTATACCCACTATTAGATAATTTAAGATTTCGTTAATTTTAAATTTCTTGGACAAATATTAATTAATAGATGCATTGACTTTCTAAATAAGTAATTATAAATTCCGTCAAAATCCATTGATCTGAAATTTCATAGCACTACAAGAAGACTAAAGTAAATCTGAAAACCCAACACATTTTTTTTTTTTTTAATTAGAGAAATAAAATCAAAACTCCTAACATAAATAATAGATACATTTTTCTCACTTTTTTTAATGGTCAAAATGTCTTAAAGACTTTACATAAAATGCAAACAATATTTAAGACCTTCTTAGCCATTATTATTAATTTCAAACCTTAAGCAGTAATAAGAGTCTATAAAAAAAAAAAAAAAAAAAATCTTGCTCATCAAAGCCTGCCTTCATTATTGCTCTAAATAATTAATTGCTCTTAATATCTTTGAAGTTTAATGAAAATATGTATTATATATTTCAGAAATATATTTAATCATTTTATTTATTTTTAGTTACAACAAGCATTTCTTTAGAGAGTATTAAAAGCAGACTAAAGAATTCTGACAGTTCACTACAATCTGAAGAAAGTGGAAAAAACGGTATGGCTTATTTATTAGTCATATGATTTTCAAAATGAACTTTCATAATTGTTTATTTATTATGGTTTCATTTTAGATCCCTCTGGGCTTCAAACAGACCCTCCTGAAAAGAAAGCTCTAAAAAATCCAAGGCCAGGTATAAAAAATAATTAAATATTTTTTGTTTTATGTATGTCATAAAAAAATAGAGAATTTCAACTATTTTTTGCGAGTATAGTGTTAAAGGCTTGATTATGCAATGGATTAACCTATAAAGTACCACTTGAAGAAAGTTGATAACTTGTAGTTTTTACCATGTATTTAATATAAAATTTCATAATACTGAGACCTTAACAGAGGATCATTTTTTGACACACTTATTACCATTGAGGGAGAGCTGAGTTAGTTCAAGAATGTGAAGTAAAGTGCTTAATGTACTAAATAATGATTAAATAAAATAAGATACTCATAATAAAATCTCATAATTTTATTAACTTTTATTTGTAATAGTATGAAGTTAAAAAAAATTTTGAACTATACATTTTAATGCAAAATTTAATAGTTTTTTGTATTTCAGTTATATTTATTAAGTTTATATTGTAGATATTATAAATAAGAGGAAACCTATAACTAAAATATCTATTAGCAAAAGACCATAAAAGATTAATTATTTATTATTTTATAACCACGGCCAGTCATCTCACACATCCCTCCCTCCTCCCACTGCCAATCCAGAACTCCAATATGTGAGCAATCTTTTTACATCCTTCCTGTCCTAATTTCGATCATTTATCACTCCTTTGATACAAGCACTTACAGTTCCACTTGGAAGACTACTTCTCAAACAGCCTCTGTTAATTCCATGATTCCTTTCACATCCTTGTCTATCCTATAATGGAATACTAACGGTATCCTGACACACTCAAACAAACTTACTACATTGCTACAAAACATGAATGTACACATTGCCTTAATGACATAGGAATAGTTTTTTTTAAAGATATTATTTATAAAAGTATTAAGTTTGTGACTTCCATATAGTGCTAATGACTTTGGAATTTGATGAATTTAAAAGAAGAGAAGTTTGTTCTTAGAAATTTTCTTTTTCCTTCTACTGCTTTTTTTTTTTTTTTTTTTTTTTTTTTAGGGTCTATCAGTCAACTTTACTATAATTTCAAAAAGATTAATTTCATTTGAATTAAAAAAATTAATTTCAAGCGACTATATGCATTAATTTAGTTATGAATTATAAATCTTGAATACTTTACAACTGATTAAATAAATAAATAAAAGCCTAATTATGATTTCCTTGGATTAATTTTCTTTTATTCATATCCTTGCATACTGTTATTGTGAGAATCTCAAATATGAAATATGATTCTTGGCTAATTAATATTTCATCCAAAACTCTTGAAAATTGTTTTCTTTTTGTAGGACTTGGCCAGGATCCTGCAAAACCTAAATGCAAAAAAGCAAAGCTTTTAAGGTTAGAAAAGAAAATTAATAAATTAGCTGATAAAAACAATCTTTCAAGTAATGCTGATAAAAGGCAAGCCTCTAATGAAAAATCAATAGAAGATTTCCTGGAAGAATGTAATAGTGAAACGTCAATTAATAAATTAAAGGTAAGAGTTGTCTTAATCAATTTTATTTAGGATTTTTTATGTATTGTGTAATAGTATATAAGTTCTTCAAACTTAATATGTATTCATGAAAGAGATTTTCATGCATTCATTACTGATGGATGTTATTAAGATCCAAAAAATGGTGACCTCCATATGGTTCAATTTTTTTATCTCCATTGAAGCATTGCTTTTTCGGTCAAATGGTGTTAATGCATTTTAGAGAGACCAATTGGGAAAAAATTTTAGAACACTAATTGAATTCTGAGAGATACGTTTTCCATTTAAATTGTTGTTGCATGCTTTCTTATGTACAGGGCCAATGAGCTTAAAAAATAAAAATGTTGATTTTTGCTACATTTGGTTTTCTAGAATGTTTTTCTATTATTCTAAAATTTTTCTAAAAGAATTTCGATAAACTGAGATTGTTAGGATAGATAAATAGATATAAATACCTGCCAATGTGGAAAAACTAATCCATCAGGTATTAGGTACTAATTCATTTAGGTACCAATAATCCAGCTATTTATCAATTCCTCTTAATGCCTGAAATATATTTTTTTTTTTTCTGTAACTTGTGTTCTTGGAGGCAAACCTCATAATAAAAATTTATAATGATAAGAACTTTAAATTACAGTCATAAGTTATTCCCCAGACTAATTTATAATATTAACTAGTTTCAGCTGGAGTTAGTTCACTGTGTGATAATTATTTGAAAGATTTTTTTGGGTCATGGACTTTGGTTATTTTAAGAAATGAACCATTTATTTATTTTTTGAATTTCACCTTACTTTTATAACTCATCTCCAGAGCTAGTGATGATCAATCATTTACTATCAATATACAATGTATTAAATATATTAAGTAATGCATAACAAAAATGTAATTATCAACCTATTTTTCAAATCAACTCAATCTCCAGATCGATAGGTATAGCCTTTTATTCAATTTTCTGGATCTGTATATTCAGGGAATGGGAAAAATAAAACTTTGAAATAGGAGGAATTACTATTACTATTTTTAAAACAATGTACTGCAAGATCAGTATAATTTGGTTATAACTGGAAAAATAGAGCTTTATTGAATTTTTAACTTGTGTGTGCTATCATCTACTGGGCACATATTTTATAGACTGTCAAAAATGGATGTAAAATATTTAATTTGAACAATTTGTTTTTATTAGTTTTATTTATTTTCTATAAAATGTATCATAATTTAATACTAAAGCCATGTTGAACAATTTGGGACCTCATACTGATAAAAAAAATATTTAACCTCATTTTTATTTTTATTTGTTTAAAAGGTTTGTAAGGTTAAAAAAATTTTTTATGTGTTTTGTAATGGTTCTTTATTTTGACCATTCTTTGAACAGTTAAGATTAGTCCAATCGAGCCCACGTAGCAAGGAGTTTGAAGAAACGTTTCTGGTGGAACATGCTCTCTACCAAAAGTACCAAGTAGCAGTACACAAAGACCCTATTACAAAAGTGACAGAACATCAATTCACCCGATTCCTTGTCACAAGTCCTCTGAAGGTAACAAATTAACCTGGCTGAAAGGCACTGCCACTGACTGATTTGCATTGGATTCTGGGGAATATCTGATGTTCAAGTCATTACTTTAAATATGTTCTGTAGTTTGTAGAGGTCTTCTTATATGAGCAGATATTAAATTATTTTTAATAGGTTTTAAATTCAGATAATATTCTGGGTTACAAACTTGCATGACCTCAGTTTAATATTGAAAATAATTATTTTACAACTATAGAAATAATCCCAAGAAAATAGCAACATTGATGGCTATCAGTCTTAGCCTATGTTAGTCGTGAGCATGCTAGAATTATAATTTATTATTTTATCCCTAAACCTGTATGATAGCATCATTGAAAATTACGAGATCTATTTTTTAAGAGAATTTATAACTTATTCTCATATTCTTCATGAATATTCATGGTCACCTCTATGTGGATGTGCTAGACAATTTATTTAATATCAAATTATTATCAAGGGGAATTCATTACTGAGTAAAGCTAGTCTAATTCCTTCAGGAAAGTATTCTGCCTAAAACAGAAATTTTAGCAAATCATAAATTCATAAAGGAATCAGTTTAATGTGAAGGAGAATTTGTCGGTCATTCCCTCATCAGGTTATTACCAAGTGTGATTACATTTCAAGTTGTTAAGCTTAAAAAAAAAAAAAAAATCATTGCGTCTGATAGGTATGTTATTCCAAACCCATTGGTTAATCATTGAATTAAACTTTGCTTGATTAATATCTCTGGGTAATTTTTGTCCTTCATAACATTTTAGATCCCTTCTAGAAATTTGTAGACAACATTATGAGGCCCTTGTCTTTTATTTTTCCATTTTTGGATATTATGTATTATTCCTTTATTATGTATTATTCCCAAGGAGGATTGTTAATTTTCATGAGAATCCCTAAACTGATCAATATTACAAATATCAATGACATTCTTTCCTGGATATGGGGGGGGGGGGTGGGCTTTAATCAAATTGATTAAAAATGACCATTCTAAGATTGCAATTATTAGTGAACTTAAAAATACATTTTTCTGCATTCTAGACATAAATATATGCATTTCTTACAAATTAAGTCAGAAAAAGACACTGCCAATCTCAACTACATTTTTGTGTACTGCACACCCTTAAATAACTCTAAATTTAGTTGCTCCATACACAGTAGGCTACATAATCTAAAACTCATCTGGATATTTGAAATGCAAGGAAAGTTACCTCTTAGGTTTTTTGGTATTATATGAGTACTGACAAGGGTCACTGGTCTAACATTTATTACTTGAAAAAAAAACTGTTTCACCATATGATTTCAGTTATTGGAACTTTTAAACCTGAGAGTTTTTTCTGTGATTGGGTTTACTTGCAGAGGTCTGCAACCAATATAATATTGTTTGTCCCCCCAGAAATAAATTTCTGCTGCCATTTTTTTTTTTTTTTTTGTATTAATTTATATTGCTAAGCTTAACAAAAATAACTTTTATGTACAAGAAATTATTAATACACTCAAATTTTTTAGAGACTTATTTTACCACTACTTTTTGGCTTTGATAAACTTCCAAAAAGAAAGGTTAGAATTTTCTTCATTTTAAGAAAGAGAAACCAACTCTTTTACTAAAGATGCAATAGACAAAAATCCACTGAATGAGTTATCAGCAATATAAAAATCTAAACAAATAAATCACTTACAGCCTTATAAATAAAATCCTAAATTACAATACCAAAACAATTAAAGGTTGCTTGTTTTAGTGAACAGTTCAATATCAGTGCTTCAATACAATAGACTCTTCACTAGTCCTTTACCTCTCAGCTATTTATTGCCTTGTATTGTTTATTTTGAAATTTATCCTTTTCATGTCTGCACGTTCTCCATTCCAATTCGCTCTATTTCTAATTTCTACACCAATTCAAGAAATTCACCCTTTGGTGGCTAGAAGAGAATGATAAAGCAAAAAAAAAATTATATATATATATGTCATATAGGGTTCTTTGTTACATCTNATATATATAACTACTGCATGAACAGTTGAAACTTTTTGCTTACTGTATTTATTTTATTTGAAGTCACTTGGCAATTTTTAAGGATTAGCTTCAGTTAAAACCCATAGAAGATGCTTATGGATATATTAAAATGGAATAAATTATTCTTCTAAGATTCCTAAAAACAGTTTGATGCATGTCTTGTTTTTATTGGATGTAAAGAAAGTTATATTTGGTTTACTTTCACAGATTTTTTTGTTTTTGTGAAGTAGATCCGACTTATTTCTCCACAAATCGAGAAACATCTACTAAAGGAGAGCTGGCAGTTGTTTGTTAAGTACCAATCAGTAGTCCATAAAGAGAAGGAAGATGAATATGACTATAGAACATTTTATTCATTTCTTGTGGCATCTCCTTTGCAGGTCAGCCAGTGTTTGCCTAAAAGTTTTATGTATTTTTTAATTTATGCTTTAAAGTATATATTTATAATTTTATATTAATATTATAATTTTAACATAGACATTATAGGANTCCAATTAAAGATATAAAATAAAAAATGTTTTGTTTTGCAACACTCTGAAACCAAGAATGTAATAAAACATATATTAAAAAAACTGTTAATAAAAAGAATTTATAGAAATAATTATGTAAAAGTTATAAATGTACAAAAGTACTAAGTGACAAGATTGGTCAGGGTTTTGGTTTGAAAAAATTAATTTATTAAGCATTATTTTATTTATTTATACCAATGTTTTTGGATACAAGAAATCATGATGGCTATAAGGATTTATAAAAGTGGGACATGAGTCTTACCTCTTAAGACAGTCGATAAACTGTCGTCAGATTCTACAGATTAGTTCATCCTCCGCCTGAGATTAGACAAGAATCACCTTCCACAAAGATACCTCCATATACCACTGTAGCTCTGATTGACACTTACATCATAAATTGAAACATTGGCATCTAGAAATAAAATAATGCCCAATTAATTTTGGTTTAACTTATTTATTGTATACACTGACCAAAATTCTGACCATTTTTATATGTGATTTATGATGACCAACTCAAACTTTTTTATTTCAAACTGACAAACTTGTCATTTTAAAATGAAATTCAACTATTATATTTTAAAGCAAGATACAAAATTGACATCAATATTAAAAGCTACCCAGCACTATCGACTCGCTAAAGAAATGATTTGTTAAAAAAATAGTCTGCTATGCATAAAAATGATTCAATGTAATTATTATCTTAATTTTATAAATCACTTATTTTAACCAAAATTTCCATTTTTCTCAGTACTTTTCTGAAAAAGATTCTAATTTAATTTAATTTCATACTCTCAACAAAGATGAACAAATATGAAGGTCTTCGAGAGAGCATTACTTGCTATTGCATGGTGCTGTAGACTCATCATACTACTTCTTTATTGTAGTAATTTCTCATATAAACTAAACACACACCTCAGCAATTTTTAATAATACAACAAAATCCAATTCAAAGACCTCGAGTGATGGAAAGGTCAGGAACTTGTGGATTAAAATTTTAAAAATTATAGGGAAACCTACTCTACTCTATTTCCATAATTTTATCATTAAAAAAACCTATTTCATTTTTTAAAAAACCTAAAAATAACTAATTTAATAGAACAAAATTGTATTGGTTTAAAGTTTTTTTATAAATGAAAAAAAATCAAGTATTTTTTCGAGAACCTAAACTAAATGAAAGTGATATAGACACTGTGTAATAATAACATTGAATATACTTATGAACCGACCCATATTACATACATGAATGTATGTAATATGGGTTGGTAACATACATGTTACTAAAATACGATAACAATCATTGAATATGTAGTATAATTGGAATGATGATAATTATAGTTCAGTCAAGGGAGTTGGAAAAGTAAAAAAAAAAAAAAAAAAAATAGTACAAGGATTGAAATGAAAAGTACATTACTATACTCAAATCTTGAAGATTCCTGGGCTCTGATTTTTTTTTAAAGGAATTCAAATTCTTGATAAAGTTGATCTTTTTCTTTGAATCTACATATTGAAAACATTGCTCCAGTACATTAAAAAAAATTAGTATTCATTTAAAATTGACCTAACATTCATATCCATT
>KZ807430.1:343921-357743 GCA_000696205.2 Oncopeltus fasciatus
ATGGCTTTCTCTAGTGCAATATAGATTTAGAATAATATTATTTGTAATATAATATAATATTATTTGTATCTGATTGCATAGTTTTCTTTTAAAACTAATATTTTTAGTATTTTTTAACTCTTTCTTACTAATTAATTCTATGTAAATATCCATAAGAAATTATTCTAAAATTCAGATCAGCTTTCCTCTTTCAAGCGTAATATGTATTGTGTCTATAAATATTTAGGGTGTAACCTAAAGTAATGAACGAATCTCAGTAATAGAGAGAGAATCTAGAAACTTAGAAAAAAAAATTTATATAAAAAAGCAGATATAAATAAGAGTGTATGAAAAAAATCAATTTACACAAGTCAGAGAGGACAAGAAGCTTATAGTTTGTTTTGGACTGACTGTGAGGGAAGAATGAGGTGAGACCTCACTCATTTCTAAATTTCTTTCTTATCAATTGTTTGTCATAAAAATTATATATAACATGAATGTTGTAAAATTACATTTTACACCAATTAAAATGTAATTGGGGCTAGCCCGGAAAGCAGGAGATCCTGGCCCGAGTCCTGGCTGGGACGGTTAGATTTTTTATTCTGTTCCCTTGCACTAAAAATTGTTAAAATTTATGTGAGATTAAATACCACAAAAAAAATAACATTTATAAAATGGAATAGAGTTTGATTATTGATAGAAGAAATATTTTAGAAGTACCCTGCAAAATTAAACAATTAAAAGTGGAGGTCGACCTAGGACCTAAATTTCAATTTATTGGTTACTATTAGTTAAAATTTGTCCTGTCATTTCTAAATCCAAAATAAAAGGCTGAGCAATTACTATGAAAAATTAGATCAATGAGTAGTTGTTTTACTGTTACTCGAATTTTACTTTAAAAATTTTTTTTTTTATTCTGGTTAAAATATTTATCTAAATCAATAAAATTTAAAACAGATTTGTTTATTAATAAAAGATCTTAGGACTTAACAAATTTGAACAATTAGGAGTGGGTGNTTTAATATTATAAATTTGGTATAACACTTTTTATGTATGTCACTTTTAAAAAGAAAAGTTTAATTCGTTATTGAGCAAAAACAGACTTGGTGATTATGTGAAATGTTAAGCATGAGTAAAATTTTTTTTTTTTTTTTAGTGCAATGGAAATTAACACATATTTGTTTGGTGCTAAAGAAATATTCTGAGTTGAGCAGTGAAATTGAGAAATTAGGAGTTATTTTGAACATATAGGAGAATTATCAGGACCCTTAATTATTAATTAAGCTTAAAGACACAATTAGTTCTTCTCCTAATGAAATTTCATGTATTATTTTTAAATGTAAAAAAAAAGTTGGATGGTTATTGAACAAAATCAGTTTATCACATAACATCAATTTAAAAAGTTTTTTTTTTTTTAACTTCATTTCTCTCTCTATTCCCCAAGTTTGGTTGTTGGTTCACTTACACCCAGTAAATATATAATTCCTCTATGTATGTGTTTTAAATAAGATAAACATAAATATTTGAAAGGCCTAAACTAAACTGAAGGAGATATTTTGTAAAGAAAAATATATTTCTGAGTTTTTAATGGGCTTATTTATACCATTAGAAGTTCAAAGTATTTTAATGCTCTCAGCAGTGGAATACCAGGGTAGTTGAGGGAACCCATTTGAGTCCCGCTACCTGGTGCTGCAATTTCAAATCTGCCTTATCAAGAAATAAATCAAAGGTTGTTTAAAACACTGTGGCTATCTGCAGACAGCCCCTCCTTACACTCGAAGTAGTTGAAAAAGGAAGGTTAAATTAATTTAAAAAAAAAAAAAGAAAAAAAAAGTTTTTAACTTAAGATAAGTTCCTGAATTTGTAAATATATGTATATGACGTGGAATATATGCATAAGTACAATGTTAAATATTTGTGTATGTGTGTGCACTTGTTATTGATTTATATCAGCATGTTGATGGTGTAAAAAAAAAAAAAGTTTTGATTAATTTATTATTTTAATCTAGTCTTGTAAATTAATAACTGTAATTATTTCTTAAAATTTATTTATAAACTATTCAATTAGTAGTAGGAATGATTGTGCAATTCGTTCTGCTTACATTAATTTGTTTAATTAAGATGCCTCGTGTGATATTTATCTTCAATTTTAAAAGCTTTAATATAGCTAATGAAAGAATTTTAACATCTTCTAAGATACATTCAGTAGTTTGTTTATGCATTTATACCTTTATGCTTTGGCTTTTGTCTCTTTCCTTTCAATTATTTAAAATGCCAAGATCCTAAAATCAATGACAGATCCTAAAATTGGTACGATGAGTTAATATCCCTTAATCTATTGTAATAGTCTCCCTTGTTTCTCCCAAAGAGCCTCAGACATGCTCCCTCTCAAACTGTACATTTTGTGGTATAATGGAATCTGATAATTAGATCATTTATACTGAAAGCTGTAACCTAAATGATGACTAAAGTGTGTGAATATTTTTGTATTCCCTGTCTCTTATTAATTTTCTTTGTACTTCTATCAATATTTAACATTGTTTCACATTTCAAATAGTATCTCCTGTTTTTCCTAGTTATTAGTGAGTCACTCTTTCAAAAATGAGCTAAATTTTTTAATTTTCAGTTTTATTACTAATAATATAATGGCCTAAATGCTCAGGCAAGGTTTGATATTCTCAGCCCATGTTATTTTTAAGTAAGTGTACAATTTATAGCATTTTTAATAAAAAGAATATTGAAAAAGTGTTGTAATAATAATGACATACCATTTATGATTAAACTAAATGATTGTAGCACCTAGTAGAGAAATATTGCTAGAAGGTGCTCCTGCTTGAGATTTTACTGATGGATGTTTGTCTGTCTAAAATGTATTTATTCATATATTTAAAAAAAAAAAAGTATGTTTATGTGGTGTTGTAAGTTTGTTGATGTAACTTAGCATTTTGGCTTAATCCTTGTTATAATCTGTGTAAAATTTTTTAAGGCTAAAACTTAGGAAAAAATTAGACCAGAAACTAATTTTACTGCAAACTATAAAGAAGTGTGATTTAGCTATTTCAGAGCTTTAAGAGAAAATGTCAGCCCTCCATTGTGCCTTGTGCCCCTACTTATGTCAATAAATAACACTTGTATTATGCTGTATCTTATGAAAAGAATAAAGAAGAAAAACTAGTTTTGCATTAAGGGGTGTTTTAGGCTAACTATAGAATTAAATGATATTTATTTCAAGAGCTAGAAAAAGCATTGAACAAAAGATTACGCTTGGTTATAGCAGCTCTTGGCCCATGAAGAAGGTATCCATGAGCCTAGTAGAGGTAGACCTTGGAGCTGCTGAGAAGGACCACAGAATTTTCTCTTGAGACCAAAGTATCATCAATATGCTGCAAGATTTTTTTTCTTGCCCTCCAGGTCTATCTGATTTCTCTGAGTCACCAGTGAGCCAAGATAAGTGAAATCAGTTACTTGCTGAAACTTATATTTCTTGAATTCAATGCTTCTACTGAGCCTAGGTACCTCGATAGTTACTAGATACTTGGTCTTGTCCTGCTTTACTTCAAGGCCAAGTCTCCTTGGAGGGGCTGCCAAGTCTGCATACTCTAGAAGCTGAATGCTTCAGTTGAAAGTAGTGCTACCAAGCTATGTTCTTGACTGTCTTATGGCTTTCTCTAGTGCAATATAGAACAGAAAGCTCGTGAGAGCGTCAACATGCTTCAATCTCTGATTGCATGGATGCATTATTCTGGCAACTCTCCACCGTCATAGAGAGGACATGACTGTTGGGTTATGAATATTATCTTATTCATCGTGAGCTTAGCCATGGAAATCAGTTTTTTTTTTTTGGATTCTGAGTACTTCCAATGCCCAGCAAAGCTCTTCTTGTTTAAGTCTATCATAAGCAGCCTTAAAAATTGAAGAGGTGATTGGTGCAATATAGAATTATACTCGTACCCTTTCTCCAGTACAGTCCTAAGGCTGAAGAAATGATCATTTGTAAATCAATTTTGTTGTAAACCACACTGATAGAGGTCAATCTCCACTCAGCATAGGAAAGAAAATATCTTATATGACTTTATTGCTGGAAGTTAACAAGGATATCCCTCTATTATTAGAGTATGCAAGGCAGTTGCAGGTCTTTGAATTTCTTGTGGATAAGGTAGATGGTTGATAGTAGATGGTTTCAAACAGTAGGCTAACTATCCAGATCCTCATTTGTTGTTGGGTCTATTATCATTAATCCTAAATGTATTGGAGACTTTGAGGGGTTTCTTGATGATTTAATTCTAGACCCGTGGTCTGGTTTAGTACCTCAACTTGTGACAGCCTATTATTTAATCTGAAGTTAGCTTCTCTTATTCTGTAAGTAATGCATGTAGACCAGTGAGCATCATCATTCACCAGTCTAGGAATTAGTTCATCTGCCACTATCCAAGGTAGAAGTAGACTCTGCTGCAAGTATATACCATCCTGACAAATCTGGATCCAAGTTTACCCAGGCAGCTCTGTCAGAACCCCGTCTCTCATCTATTGCCAACTTAGCCTACTGCAGGGATCGATTATCATTACTGAGGACTGGATTGCTTAGCTTAATGGGCCCCTCCACAGAAAAGTGAGATTGGAGTTAGAAAGGGGAGCTAAGTTGCCTCTTTTAGCCATATATTGTATTATTATTCCCCATAATGGTCACAATAGCTGATGCGAGGACCTTTGGCCTTTCAGCCAACATAGAACTGTTTGCCACCCGTACAAAAATAGGGACAATTTGTGGAAGCTTTTGGAAGAGGCCAAGGTCTGTCACTGGGTTGTAGTGCCACACTAAGTAAGAACTATCATCGTATTTTGATTAAATTGAGCTAAATTAAATTGAATTACCTCATAGTGAGTAACCTTTTTCTTCTCCAATTTAATTAGATTGATTATAGTCAACTGCAATTAAATTATATATATATTTTTTAAGGAGAATGTTTTTTTTTATACTACCAGAAAAACTTTATAATTGATGATTACAGACTATATGAAGTACAGATGCCTTATATGTATTGCTTAGATGTTGAAAGTTCTACATGCTTATAATGTTACTTACATACAAAATGGGAGCCTGGATAGTATAGTGGTTATAGAACTCCTGTAGCATAAACCACAGGTCTTCGGTTTTCAATTTATGGTTGACATATATTTATGACTCCCATCTTACTTACAATACATAACATTCTGCCTTGAATTTTTTTTTACCGTTGTAGGTAATAAATAACTTTAAATTGACCTAATAATGCTTCTTAGATCCCAATTAAAATATAACTTTTTTTATATTGTATAAAAAAAAAATTAGTATTTCTGCCTAATAAAGGGAGAAATTGATGTCTCAGATTCTTTTAACAAGTTTAAATTTAATAAAATTTGGTTAATTCAAATTATTCAAAAAGTTTGACTTTTGAATTAGTAGAATTAGTGTGTAAGTAATATATATAAATTCATATTTGTTAGATACTCTGATATGATTTGTGAAATTTTAATGTGAATATCCCATATATTTTTAATTAATATATGATTATGTACATTCTATTCTATATTCCATCTATAAATTCTATACATAAAACTGTTAATAATTTGTTTTTCTTTCATGAAAATATCTTCTTGAATATAAAGTCAATTCTTTGTAAAAAAATTTTACATAGCTCATCTTAAATATATTAATTTTTAATTGTTGTAATATAATACCAAACTATATCTCATAAAGCTGTGTCAGATCTATCATTGTTTGGATTTAATTTATCAAAAGTATTTTGCATGACCATATCAACATTTCTTTCTAAATTATCTATTTTTTAAATGAAAAACCACCCCCCCCCCCCACAATTTAGGTTTTAAACTTCCTCTATAGCTAATATTTACTTACTATGCTATTATTATTATAGCATTGCTTTTGTAAAATGAAAATATGGCCCCCTTTCTGCTGGTAATTGTATAACAAACAGTTGCATAGCATATGCATGTTTCTCTTTCATATTTGTGTGGGGAATAGTTCAAAGATATTTTGTCTAGCCAAACACATACGAGTACTCGTATAAATTAGACTGAGAAATATTTTTAAGATCTTTCTCTAAAGGCAACTTAAAAAAGGAAAGTGTATGATAACCAATTTACCTATTTTCTTTATAAGGAAGACAATTATTCTCTATATGTTTGCAAAACCTTGACTTGGAGCACTCACTTATTAACCACCTATTACTCAAGAAATGAATTTTTTTTTTTTTTACTTTCCTATCTTGTTTATGAGATGGGGTACCCCAAAAATATGAGATGTTGACCGTTTGATGAAATTATAATTTTTGTTAGTCAGCTATTAAAAATGTCATGTCTAGTTACCTAAAACAATTATATCGATATGATTTGATATTTTTTTCAGTTGAAAATAGCTTCATTATTATATATTTTCTCTTGAAATTTTTATATATGTTACTATAAAATTCATGATAAACCCATCATGGAATGGTAATATAACTTTTATTGTACATCATTGAATCAGAAAGATGATATGTTAGTAAATAAAACTGTTGAAAAGAGATTATTTATTAAGTAACTGTTTGCTTTTCATCCTCATTGATCTATTGTTATAATAGTATATTATTATAGACTTATAAGCCTCATAACTTAAAATTTATAAAATTATATAAGAAAAAAATTTCAAAATATAGTTTCTTCTGGTACGTTAAAACGGAATGGTTAATTTGATCTTGCAACCTGGAAAAGATATTAAGAAGGTAATCTAAGAAGTGTGTTAGCAGCTATATTCTCAAAATTCTATTCAAAAATCTAGGTTAGTGTATATTTTTATTTAAAGTGTTATGGAACATAAACCTTGCTAAATTACATATAATTAGATGATTTTAGTTGGGGATCAGTCAAGTTAGAACCAAAAAAAAAAAATACAAATTTAAAAAAATGTATTTTTTTAAAGATTATCTTTACACGTTTTGGCTGAAGTCAAGGAAATGTGAACTTAGGGACAGGAAGTCCTCTCTCGTCTNTAAATTGTGTTTTTTGGATCTACCTTGACCGAACCCCAACTAAAATCATCTAATAATAATATCTACGGTCAAAAAAAATCCTTTTAAATTACATATTATGTCTATTATGCTTCTAATTTTTTTCTGAAATAATATACTTAAGATATTCATGAGAGGGAAGGGGGTTTATTTTTCATGATCTCTTTTAGCATTGTCGATGTAATTGATGGATGGTAGCTTTCATTTATTTAACAGTTATTCAAGCTGTTATTATTGGAGTTCTCGGGGCTGCCTGCCACCTATGCAATCCTAACTAGAACATCGTATGCTCAACATTTCCTTCTATTTAGGTAAGCATGGTCATTCTTCTTTTCCTCCTACCTCAAAGTTTTCTACTTATCTAAATTAGTATAACTAGTAGATAATTTGTTGGGCTTCGGTCAAGGTTGATGAAAACTACAATGTTTAAAATGCATTTTTTATTATCTGCCAATGTTTTGGCTTACATTATAAGCTATTGTCAGGGCTATTAAAATATAATGTAAAAAAAATTAGAAAAAATGTTATTTTGTTATTATATATANGGACATGCGAGTAAAAATAATAAAAAGTCATATATATATATATAAAGTGTATGTAAAAAATGAAACACTCACAGCTACGATATATAGTAATCAAGAAAAAGTTGGATATAGAGTGCAGTAAAGACACACTACAAAAAGAAAAAGTCATGCAGAGTAAAATTTTTGGGGATTTCTCGCCCTTCTTCAGTAAGAAATACCCAAAAATGTACGTGTTCACTGCGATCCCACCTGTTCCTGATTACTATATATATATATAATGTCTCCTAGATCCTCTGGCTACTTAGACTGGGGAACATATTTTTGGTTGAGTAAGATCTGACACTGTTTTTTCACTAATTCTTGGCGTCTGAATCTGAGAATAACCTCAAATATTGTCTATCACATCAACTTTCTAAACTACAGGATTTCCTCAGAAATCATAAAAATCATGCATTTAAAAGAGCTTAAAGTAAAAACGTACCAAATATCCAGTTTACAAAACATTTAATGTGAGTTAAATCGAGTTCATACATATAAAATTGTTTAAACAATGAACAGTCCTTAAAAATTTGCGTTTGTAGCTTTTTCTGGAGTGCTTAGTTTGTGTACATTCGCGCTTGATGCTCCAACAATAGTCAGCCATCATATGTACGTCCCATCTACCTTGATACCATGCTTCCATGACCCTCAAATCTTAATGGAAACGCTCACTCTGCTCATCACTCACTGCACCAAGATTGTCCGGGAAATTAGCGAGGTGGTTGTGTAAAAAATGCAATTTAATGCCAATGTTGCAACCTAGCTTTTGGAAGCTTTCCAAGAGTTGCTGGACAATTTCGGTGTAATTCCAAGAAAGTCTTTAACAATGTTTTTGAATGCCATATCCGTATTCCTCTTCTTCCAAAGAGGGAAATTCATTGAAAACTGGCACGGAGACTTCGGCTGAACGCGGTACTGGGCTATAGTTGACGGTAAACTAGGATACTCTATTTTACATTTGTTTTTCTTGTTATATCCCGATGTTTTCACTATGCAAAAGTAACAATCACTTGAATGATCTTTGGGCTCGCGCCAAATCCAAATTAAATGGAAGCTTAGCACATGTTCCCTTAGTCCACATCCGTAAACCCTCAACACACTGTTTACACACTTTATAAGGTACCCATGCTTACACTCAGTGTCAAAATGTTAGACACGCCCATTGAATTTAATAAAACTTTCCATGTTTTCTTTATTTTTGATTGAAAAAAATTGTTTAAGTGAAGTATAAAAAATTGTTTAAGTATAAATTATGATATTGAAATGGGGGCAATGTTCTCAGACCTTGAGGATTATTTAAATCGAATATCAGTAAATTTTGACAATTAATGAGAGGGAATAGAATAAAAAATCTATCTGTCCCAGCCAGGAATCGAACCTGGATCTCCTGCTATCCGGGCCGGTGCACTTGCCAGTTATGCTACCAGGACGCGTTACATAACGTTATGTAACGCGTCCTGGTAATATAACTGGCAAGTGCACCGGCCCGGATAGCAGGAGATCCAGGTTCGATTCCTGGCTGGGATAGATAGATTTTTTATTCTATTCCCTCTCATTAATTGTTTAAAATTTACGTGGGATAAAATACCACAACCAAATCAAATATTTGACATTTTACATGCGTCAAAATGATAGACTCACTTGTTGTTTACTATTTTCTTAATCCTCTACAGTTGAAATCGTTAAGAACCTTTTTTACTTCAGTTTAGTGTTACATTTGTTCGCAAATAGACCTAAAATAAAACGTTAGTTATGGGGAAAACTATGTGTTTCTCTGAAGAAGAGCGCCGTTTGAGTTCTTCACTCCACAAGGACGGGAGTTGTAGGGAAATAGCCCGCCGATTCAAGCAGAGTTTTTCATCGGTTGCAAAATTTATTCGGCACGGGCAGACATATGGAGCCCACCGTTCTTCTGGGAGGCCCCCTGTTTTCACATTAAGGGAAAAACGGAATATCCTTCGAATCGCATCCAACTCTTGCAAAACGGCAAGAGCAATTGCTGAGGAAGCTGGAGTTCAAATTAAACTAAGAAATGTTCAAAGATTATTAAAAAATTCAAAAACAATAGTTAGAACAAAATTAGAAAGAAAACCAGTTTTGACTACCCGTCACAAATTAGCCCGGATGGCCTTTGCTCGAAATGTAATGTCATGGTCTGAGGAGTGGAAAAAATCCATTTTTAGTGATGAAAAAAAAATTCAATCTGGATGGGCCAGATGGATATTCCTATTATTTTCATGACTTAAGAAAGGAAGAAAAAATTTTATCAAGGCGTCAAATGTGAGGAGGCAATGGTTTAGGCATCAATTGGTTACAAAAATATAGGAAATTTGATATTTCTTTCATCAGGAGTTAACTAAACTTAATATAAAAATTTGTTAGAGGTGCAAAAGTTAACATTTAATGACATGTCTGAGGAGACATATGGAACCAGTTTTCCAGCAAGACAACGCTCCAATACATTCAGCAAAAATAATTAAAGGCTGGTTTACCAGCAACAAAATTGTCAAATTAGACTGGCCTGCTGTCTCCCCAGACCTAAACATTATCGAAAATGTTTGAGGAATTCTTTCAAGAAGCGTGTACTCCGAATCAAGACAGTTTGGAACAATCGAAGAGTTGAAATCTGCAATTCTGGCTTCATGGGATCAAATACCTCAAGAAACTATCAAAAAATTGTACGATGCATTAACAAACAGAATTTTTGAATTAATAAACGGTGGTGGAAAGGCCACGAAGTATTAAAATGAGTTTTATTTATTTTTATCAGGGAGTGTGTCTAACATTTTGACGGGCCAAAACTTTAATTTGAAATTTTTAAAAAATGTATATATTTTTTGTATTTATTTATGTACACAAGCAGGCTCCTGATCAACTTCAGGTGACTTAGATTATTTTAATACTGTTTTACGGGTGATTTGAAAAGGTGGGAGAGTAGGGATTACAATATTTGCAGTGTGTCTAACATTTTGACACTGAGTGTATCTTGATCACCAAGTTTCACTTTAAAATAGGTAAAATATGCTTGTCTGACAAATTTACTGATGTTTGTCCTTTGACTGGGAATGGTAAAACTGTCACATATATAACAGAACGAATCGGGGCTGTTTTCGCAATTTCGACCTGTAGGAGCAGAGCTAGCCATAAGGAAACGTTTCAGTTCAAACACACTATGTAGTTCTGTACACTTCCGTAACGAAATACTAAATACTGCTTACCGACACACAACGTTTCACCGCAGTATAAAAGACGTAACTAAACAGGCAGGTCAAGACCAGCATGCGCCCCACCCACATAGAAGCCGAACGTGACGTGGTAGAAGAAAACAAAACATTTTTGAAAATAACATGCCTACTTCTATAGAGATAGCTAAAAAATCTAACTGTAACTAAATTGAATTTCAAATTGTTCCCCAGTGTTATTCTAAATAATTCCTACTTAATGTTCCCAGTATTGTCCTTTTGATGCCTGCCATTCTCCCTCTATGCCTACCACCTCACACCCCCCCCCCCCCCCCCCCCCCCCCCCCCCCACTTCATCAGTCTATCTATAGTTTTCCAATTTCTAATCCTTACCTATCCAGTCATGCTGACTGGAGAAATAAGGAAAAAATAATAACCAATCTGCTATTGGTTCCAGGTGATAACATGTCCCCTCTCACCTTTATCATAGGTAGGTGTGGTGAACTTTCTACACATATTAACAATTTTTAGTGCAAAGGAACAGAATAAAAAAAATTCTGTTCCTTTGCACTAAAAATGGTTAAAATTTACGTGGGATTATATACCACAAAAAAATAATGTTTATAAAATTAAAATTTAAAAGTAAATAACGAGAGTCATTTAAACAGCTTGACAATCTCAGCTCCTCCGAGCATAAGACGAAAGAAATTTGACTTTCTTTTGGAAAATTTGAAGTAAGTCACCCAATGCATCCCTACACTGACCAGAGCTTTGAGAAAGCCTTCATTACTCTACTTGTGACATCTTCAATGACTCTCTTTTACAAATTTTTTTTTCAGCCTCTGGATGTTGACCTAGTCTTTTGTTTATTGCTACGTTCATTCTACGACCGGTGTTTTGGACACTTGTTGGAGCACTCATTCAGCTACCCCTGAAACTTTGAACAAAATAACAAATGACATCTTTCTAGACGTCCAGGACATCTAGTCAGCCCCCACTGGAGCCAATGTTACCTTCTAGAAGCTCTCTTCAGATACTGTTGAGTAACATTAAATAGGATATGAAAGAATAACACCCTCACCTAACATCTAACTTGACTTTCTTTTTCTTGTTTTATTAAGTGTTATTCTCCCTTTCAGCCACTTAGGGTTATTGAGGAAGGGGCTACCTACCATCACATTCTGAACATCCATGGCTCAAGGCAAACTCTTATTTATCAATATTAATATGATTTATATTTATGTCTTAAGAGAAAGTATTGATCCTGAGTAAACAGATGTGTATTGAAAAATGGACTCTACATTTCTATTTTTTTACCATTAAAGAAGAATACATTGAAGATATACTTTATTCTATCTGTACCAGTGATAGATCACAACCAACTTGCCATGACACTAACAGATCATTTCTTAGCATTAAGAAGTAATTTAGCTTTAAACAATTAAATGCAAGGGAATTGAATAAAACATCTACCTAAGCCAGGACTCGAACCTGGATCTCCTGCTATCTGGGCAAGTCTCTGTGGCGTTTTTGAGACAGTGAGACTTTTTATTAAATTTCCTTGCATTTATTTGTTTAAAATTTACTTGGGATAAAATACCACAATAAAAATAATGTTTATAAAATTAAAAAGTAAATAACGAGAGTCCTTTCAATATCTTGACAATGTCAGCACCTCCGAGCATAAGACGATGTATTCGTCTTTCTCGGAGGTTAGATTCTCTTGACTAGTGCTGGGAATTTAATAACTTATCTGACTTGTCTCGGTGGCTTAATGGTAGCATTCGTGCCCGGAAAACAGGAGATCCGGGTTCGAGTCCTGGCTGAGACAGTTTGATTCTTTTTTCTATTCCCTTTACATTCATTGTTTAAGATTAATGTGGGATTAAATACCACAACAAAAACAGTATTTATAAAAAGAAATAAAAGCAAATAACGGGAGTTCAATAAATACCTTGAAAATATCAACTCCTTCGAGTATAAGACGATGTATTTGTCTTTCTCAAAGGTTAGACTCTCGACACTAGTGCTGGGAATTTAATAACTTATCTGGCTTGTCTCGGTGGCATAAATGGCTAACGCGTTTGCCCGGTTAGCAGGAGATCCAGGTTCGAGCCCTGGCTGAGACAGTTAGATTTTTTATTCTATTCCCTTGCATTAAATTCTTTAAAATTTACGTGGGATAAAATACCACCAAGAACCATAAGAGAGATTCATTTTCAACATTAACAACATAGATAAAGAACCATCTTTCCTCCAGCTATTGAAGTAATCCTAGAATTAATATCTATACTCCAGAACAATAAAGTGGAGACTTGATAGTGGCAGAACTTTTGAAAAAGTTCAACACCAAAGTTTCCAATTTCATTGGTTGATATCATTAAAGAAATTTGGAAAAAGGGTGATTGAAGAGTTTTCGACTGGAAAACTTCCCTTATACATCCATTCCACAAAAAAAGAAAAGAAAAGGATTTTGGACCGATCCAAATAATTATAAGGGAATTTTATTACAGGAAGTAACTGCTATACTCAATAGAGCAGAGCCAGCTCCCAGATTATCAGCTTGGAGAATAACAAGGTTGTTTTACAAGGAGCAGTTCATGTGTAGAAGAGATTTTAAACCTTTCAAATAAAGACCTAGTCGGACAAGATGGCTTATTGCCCCTAATATTTAACTGTAGTTTGAAGAAGGTAGTCAGTTCCTTGGCATTTGCTAATGACATGGCCCTTGTAGCTAAAGACTGTTGGAAGATGGTTGGAAGCAAAAACACAAACTAAATAATTAGCAAAACAAGCCAGCAAAATTGAAATAATATATCTTTTGAATAAATGAAATTATTAACATATATTAATAATTCTCCCAATTTTTGGAAATCAACGACAAGACAATTGATGACGTAGAACACCAAATATCTGGGTAAATGGATAAGTTAGAATTAACAGGAAAAAGAGCTTGAGAATTGAAAATTAAAAAATGTAGATTACCTTCCAGTTTACCAAAAGCACCTTTAACAAAAAGGAATCATGTTATGCTTAAACATATATATATATA
>KZ807430.1:360112-385013 GCA_000696205.2 Oncopeltus fasciatus
AGGGGGGGGGGGGAGTTATGACATCCAGTGTCAGTGGAACATCTCCCTTGAAATGTTCCTGACCAAGTTATGTTCTACATTTTCCCGAGGCGTCAGAGGATTGAGTTCTAGCCATAGGGCCACCGTAGGGCGCAGGTACTTCGCCCCCACCATCAACCCTACCTTAGGAGAGCAAGACCTCCCTTCGAGGGCCTACAGGTAGGCTTATCACTTTAGCTGAAAATGTCGGCTAAAGAGGCTACTTTTGGCAAATATTGGTATCTCTGCCAAACGAAACAATTTACTTTACTTCTAGATAAGTATTTTGCAATCTGACTGCTAATTTAGTTAGGCTATTGATAAGAATTAGGAAGAGCTTTGTTAGTCTTGTTGACAACATTTTAGAGAAGAGCCGTAATGTTTACTTTCTATCAACAGCACTGTTTTTTTATTTTTAAATACATAAATCGATTTCAAATTCAATAATTTGTAATTTTTTACTCGTAATCTTTGAAATTTATAAATTTTAGTTCATTCGCAATATTCAAGTTTTCTTTGCGTGAATAATATTCTTCAAAGATTTTTTGAATATTTCCCAAGTAATTAAACTAACCTTTTTTGAACTGTCATCTTGTTGGTATCGATATAATTTCTTATCTTTTCAAGTGAAACCTTAACAGTTCTTTTAATTTGACTACTGAATTATAATTTGCTGACTCAGCAGTATAATTTTTTACTATTGTATTTTATAGTAGTACCATGGGTGATCCAAATGAAGAAATTGATGGAAATCAAATACTGGCTGAGTCCTTGAAGCAACAGGTAGGACTGTTTTCATTATTTTAATTTTTAAACTTTTATAACTTCTAAATGCTTTCCTTAAATTCTAAATAAAATTCACAAAAATATTCCTTTCAATAAATTTGTCATTTAATGATAGATAAATAATATTAAGTGTTATTTATTCTTAGTTAGTCTTTTAATAAGCCACTTTATTAATCAATTTAGTTCATAGTTTATTTATGAATTGTGTATGTCAGTCTCAATTGACTAGTGATGAATTGCAGCTACTTTGTTATGCCAGTATCTCTTAATAAAACAGCTTTTCTTAAATTAAGCTAAAATAATTCCTATATCACTATGCTGACAAATAACATAGGTGATTTATTGGTATATTCACAAAAAATATTCCAACTTTTGCATTTCTCTTAATTTAAGAAACCTAGTTCTTTCTATAGTAAAATTAATTAACTTTTCCTCATGTTAATGTACCTAGAGACCAGTAATGACACCAATTTAATAAAAATGGCCACATATATATACAATATATATTTCCTTATACATATATTTATTAAAATCTTATTTTAAAGATAATAATTAAGTTGAATGATAGATTTGATCTTCACACAATAACCTCTTGTAACTTTTCATGCCAGACAAAAATTTGTACTAATGTAATATTCTATATGGACTCAGCTGCAAAAATGCACTAGCTATCTTGGTAGGAAGATGTAATTGCTCAGATCTCCTGAACAACCAATCATTTTATAATCCCTCTCCTTTTGCATATAGTCTTCCCATGAGAGGTCTAAAAACTGAACCGTTGTTTTATTTACTATTATTGCCTTAATGTTGATGCTCAGTAATGTTTTAGGGCGTGGAATATGCTTTTGGAATAATTGGAATTCCTGTGGTTGAATTAAGTATGGCACTCCAGACTGCTGGGATTGAATATGTTGGCATGAGAAATGAGCAGGCTGCTTGTTATGCAGCCCAGGCTATTGGCTATCTCACTAAAAAGCCTGGTGTGTGTTTGGTCGTATCTGGCCCTGGTGTCCTACACACAACTGGAGGAATGGCTAATGCTCAAGTTAATTGCTGGTATTTAATTTATATTTAACATAATGTAGGAAAGTTAACTTAAGAATAAGCCATCACAATTAGAGGTTATATTGTTTTTCTATACCATAACCAGATATGGGAAGAAAAGTATCGTTCTAGATATTTATGAAATGTTTTACTGATCTATTGTTACAGTTCTAGCTAAATAAAAACAGACATATATTTATTCTAAAAACTTCTTAATTATGTTTAAATTGAAAAAATTACTCTAGGAGTTAAGCACTTACCTTATCCTTAAGTCTTACTTATCCAACCTTTTCTTTAGGGTTCAGTAAGGATTAGATTACTTCGATTTCTACCAAGTAGAAGTAGTAGAACCCCAAGCGGGAGTTCCTCAAGGTAGTGTGGTTGTATCTATCCTATTTATCCTGTACACTGCTGACATTCCTGTCTATTTATCCATCTAAGTATTCTCTTAGCTCTATTTGTGGATGACAAAGCTATCCTATCCTTCCATGCCAATCCTAAAACTGCTTCTAAAAACCTACAAGATCACCTCAAAAGAATCAAACAATGGTGTGCAAAATGGAGAATAGAAATCAATGAAGAAAAATGTGTTCAAGTTAATTTCCAACTGCGGAAAAAAGACTTCCCTGAAATTGTGAAATTTAACAATGTTCCTTTACCATATTCAAATTCCGTTCTTTACCTTGGGTTTCATCTTGACTCACGACTTACATTGGGAGAACATACTAAAATTAAAAGACAAGAACTCAAGCGGCGATATGTACTTCTATACAGACTCATGAATATGAACTCCAATCTTACGATAGAAAACAAACTGACACTCTACAAAACCTTATTACGACGAATCTGGACTTATGGAGTAGAAATCTGGGGTGCCGCATCTGGGGTACAACATCCAAAGAATCCAGTACTTTCAATCCAAAACCCTGAGAATAACTGCAAATGCTCCCTATTATGTATCCAATTCCTCTCTTCACCACGATCTTAACATAACTTTTGTTCAAGATTTTATTTCTTCCCGCTTCACCCTTTTCCACAGTAAACAGCCATACCATCCTAATCCACTAGCACAGACCATGTCTGCCAACTCCAACCCCTACAACCCTCCCTGTCAACTCAATCAAAGACGGCTCTGTGGCCTCCTGGGGACATAATCTGTAAATAATTTGAGAGTGGTGTCATTGGTCTCCTCTCCTCATGTGATTGACATTGAATGCATTTTTTTTTTTACATCATTGTGATAAAATTACAAAATGTTTTTTATTTAACAGAATGTAATAAATAGACAAAAATTTAATAAGTAAGGAGTTAAGATTCTTAAACTTATTGTTCGATCATTTATTTGATTTACCTAGGTGGAACTAAAGGAATTTTCTAGGAACTTTAGTACTGCTCATATGTGCCACCTCCTATGTTCTTTTAGTATTTGCTTGAAGCAGTTTTAAAGCTGGTCAGATGTAGCTTATTATGAAAATAGTATTTTCTATACAATTTCATGATTTTCGAATTCGACATATTTTAAATATTGAAAATTTTATATTCTAAAATTGGGCTTCAATTTTTTCAAAGTTTAGACTTTAGATATCAGATGATGAACTTTGTTACTTTTAATAAATTTCTAGTAGGGAAATTAAGCTATTCACCTTGTCACCATGTGAATAGTTTTACATTATGTTTTCAATGAGACTTTCTACAGATCTTTACTGATCCTTCATTAAAATACATTTAAAAGTGTGTGTATATATAAATATATAAATTTCTCTATGTTCTCTAGCATCCTCAATTTTGAAATAATGAAACTAAATTCAGTTTTAAGCTTTTTTTTTTTGCAAACCATTGGATGTGTTTGTTAATTGGTTTAGACCAGACTCCTTAGAGAGAGGGGAGGGGGTTAGCATGGGACTATTTAAATTTAAAGTCATAATATCTTTGTTGTTATAAAAGTAACAGAAAAAAAAAAATGCTGAACAAAATGGATGTAAAATATAATTTTGTAGCATTTATATTCCATATCATTTTTCAGTAATAGTATATTAAGAAAGATATTTAAGAATTGTATTTAATATCTTTCCTAATATGAATTAAGAATGCAAAAGAATCTATTTAATTATTATAGATACAAATATTGAATAAATTAAAAATGTAAAACTGCCAAACAGTAGCTAAAAAGAATTCGCTGTAAGCTGGCAAACCCAATGGATTAACTTACTGTTGTAGGAAGTCCTACATGCAACCAGTTTCGCTACAGAAATTTTAATGAATAATTTCTGACACTATTACTTATTGGTATTATTTTATGATATTTATATCTGTTTAAGTAAAAAATGCTTGCCTTTAATTATCTTAAATCATAGCATGTTGCGAATAAAATAGTGGAAATCACGAGTGAGGGTTGTTCTTAAATGTTAAATTTTTTTCAATGGCTCACAGTTAAGGATTAAAAAATGAATTTGAAATTAGTCAATTAGTAATATTTTATGTATTTTTAATGCTCAGGGCTTTTTGTAATTGTTAAAATAGCCTTTACTGATTTTCATTCTGTTAAAAAAATTAGTGACCGCTTCGGCTATTGCAAGGAACTATGTAATTTACATTCCTAATGACTCTTTTCTTGATTTTAATTAGTAGTTCTGAACTTGAATTTGGGTAACAGTAACTCTTGGACTCATTAGATCCTCTAATACTTATTTTATTTAAAAACGCATTCTTAAAATTAGTCAATAAGCAATAATTTTATTCTTATTGTTCGTTAAATGGTGATAAAGGAATGTAAAATGGTTTAGATGTTACTAAAGTATAATTTAGATTACGAACTTCTTGTCATTTCTGTTAATTCATAGTAGGTACTTGTCTGGTTTGTGTGCCCTATAATAAACTTTTTGTTTTGATTACAGGCCATTGCTGGTTCTAGGGGGGTCATGTGGGATAGACCATGAAGGAATTGGCGGGTTCCAAGAATGTCCCCAAGTAGAGCTTATGAAACCCTACAGTAAATATGCTGCCCGTCCAGCAGCCAGATCCCTCATACCTCAACATGTTGAGAAAGCCATTAGATTAGCCACTTTTGGAAGACCAGGTAGATGTGCAGGATTTTTGTTTAATTTTTATCCATAATTTCATTTGGTTTTTCTCTCTTGAATAAGTTACTTAAAGAAATAATAAATATGTTTTATAGGACTTAAATAAAATAAAACTTAAGAAGCTCAGTTTTTTTATTTTTGTTTTTTAATCATTTTCATTTTTAAAAAAGAAGCTAATAGATTATTATTAGATGATTTTAGTTGGGGTTCAGTCAAGGTAGATCCAAAAAAAAAATACAAATTTAAAAAAAAAGTGTATTTTTTTAAAGATTATCTACCAACTTTTCAGGTTCATTGTAAGCCATCTTCAGGGCTGCCTGTCATGAGGACGAGAGAGGACGTCCCCAAGTTCACATTTCCATGACTATTATGCACATTCATGATTCATTCCATGACTCCATGCACATTCATGATAGGCAGCCCTGAAGATGGCTCACAATGTAAGCCAAGCCGAAAAGTTGGCAGATAATCTTTTAAAAAATTCACTTTTTTTAAATAAGTATTTTTTTTTTTTATCTACCTTGACCGAACCCCATCTAAAACCATCTAATAATAGTATCAACGGTCAAAAAACTCTCCTTTTGAGCTAATAGATTATGTGACCTAACAGATAGACTATTACAATTTCTAAAGTTTTTTTGTTAAATTATATGTATGATCAGCCCCAGAGATGTTGTTCTTCGTCTTACATTAGGCATTGAGGATATCCAAAATTTTCTTATATATTAAAAATGTATTTTTTAATTATATNTGTGCCAGGAGTCTCATCTTCTTCGATCTGGCTTTGTCGATGCTCTTCATCCTCTGAACAACATCCTCCCCGTACAGGTTGGTAAGATGTTCACGTAGGCTTCCACAGTCATCAGATGTATGTAAAGTTTTTTCCGGGTTGGACCGTGTAAAGTTTTTGATGGTTGCCGAGCTTTCGCACATCCTGTGATGGCTTCTTCAGAAACATATATATTTCGAATGAATGAACCATGGTCCAATGAAAATTGATGCTTCTTTCTGTCAAGTTTTATTGTAATGCCAGCAGTTAATTACTTAAACAACAGTAATTCAATTATGGAAAAATTACTCAGTTAATTTATTTTAAAGTAATTTTTTTTTTTTTGCTTTAAGGTAAAACTATTCTTAGTAAATTATTAACAAAAGTTTCATTTAACTTCTAAAAGTCAATCATACTTTTAAAAATATTTGTGGCTTAATTGCTTCCTTAAACTTATACCTTTTATTGTATTCAAAACCTTCCATAATTAATCCAATCATCAGTTTTAACTTTTGGTCCTTCTGATATGATAATCTTAATTTTTAATTTTATAAATATTGACAATTTCTATAAATATGTTTTCATTTATAACTCAGTAAGCCATATGTGGCTAAGTTAACGAAAATATGTGGATATTTTTGAAAAGAAAAAAAAAACAAAAAAAAAAGCCTGGAGAGAAAGATGTTATGTTTAAATTATTTAAACTTTGAAGTGATAACTTTTAGTTCATAAATTAGATCATTTATCTGGAATTGAATAAAACCTGTCTCTATTTTCATTTCAGGAGCCTGTTATCTTGACCTTCCTGCAACTTTACTAGCTGGTACAAGTCGCAGAGGAGAATTGCTACCTGCTCTGCCATGTCCTGAGCCTCCTATCCCATATCCTGATCCTATTCAGATTGACAAAGCTGTAACGGAGTTGGTGTATGCCAAAAGACCACTTGTTATTGTTGGGAAAGGTTTGTATTTATCACAACTAACAACCAAGACTGTTAATTAAGCTACACTAGCTTGACAATAAGGAAATTTTTAAAACAACTGATTAAATAATATGTGAAACATAGTAATTCTACAAGCATATATTTTACATGCTAGAGGCTAGTAGATTTTATTAGCTAAATTTGAATTTAGTTTCTTTAAAAATAAATGCTGCAAATTTTTCCTTGTTTAGTAATACCTTCAAGTTGCAGGGATAACTAACTACCAGTTATGGAGATATGATACTGAACTGATTTATTGAAATCGATGATAGTGATAGATAATTGCTGAACTGTTTATGAAAGATAAGATGTCAAAATTTTATATTAGTCAAATATCAAGAATATAAAAAAGTGTGGTTTGACCTCGAAGTGTATTGGTTTCATACCAACAATAATGTAGCTTTATTCGGATTGTCATAAAATAAGTGAAATATTACATTCCAGATTTATTATAAAATTTTTACTTTACTGAAGTTCTTTGTTGAATTTTATTCTCATTTTTAAAACATTTTATGACAAGAGATTTTACATAGCTTGCCAAAGTCATTGACAGGAGGTATTTTAGTGGTCAGGTTGGCAGGATTGTTATCAGGATCTCCTGATTTATTGTCATTCTGAAGCTTTCAGAGAATTTTAATTTTTTTTTTTAATTTTTACTTGTGTATCAACTTCCTCATTTTCAAATGTGAAAAGAGTATTTGACAAATTCGATTTTATTGCATTCTTATTCATTTCCATTTGAGGAACAGGTTGCTTTAGCTGTGGTTTTGGGAAAGACAAAAAGACCTTTTGTTTCTCAGTGAGGTTGGTTGCTTTTACAGTTGGAGTTTTATTTTCATCTTAATATTGAATGTTCATCTCTTCATCTTAATATCTAATTGGTAATCTCCACAACCACTCTATCTTTTCTTTTTTTTTTTTACTTATTAATGTGATATAATTTACTCATTTTTTACTGTGTTTAAGTATGCTTAATTTTAATTATTTAAAGTATTAAATATTTTCCTTAGTGGTTTTTTGTTAGTTAGTGACCAAATAATATGATTTTTCAAAATTTTCTTTTTTAATTTCTTCAATTTTATGAATATTCCCCTACTTTCATTTTATCTTTATTATCTTTTTTTCTACTTTCTATTTTTTTTTGTTTTGTTTATTACATTATTGGGCATTTCTGTTCATTTCAAAGTGGTTATTTTCTTCATAAAATTATTAATTCCTCCTAGACTTAAAATTCACTAATCTCCCTGAATTTATGTTGCATAAGTTTCTATTAAAATGATAGTTTTTGCTCTCCTTAAAATGAGAAGTTATAAGGNATACTTTTTGTAATAGTTTAGGGCACTTGATGAACCTTACTTGGTCCAATGTTTTTTTTTAATACGCCTATTTACCAATGAATATCCTTCCTAAATATTTCATAATCCTGTGCTATTGCAACACAAGTTAAATTCAATTTGGAGGTAAATTGTTGACCATAAACTTTTATGAAGAGAGGATTGTCACAAATTCGGTCTTGGTAATTGAAGAAGTTAAATTCTTATTTTTTATAAACACTTACATTTAATTATTTAAATACATCAATTGAAATGTGTTTATATATCAATTCAATGTGATATATTAATGAAAATGAATTAAAATATTAAGAGTTCAGATCAATAAATAATTAATATAAATAAGTATTAGAAGATGGAATAACTATTACTTTTAAAAAAATGATAAGGTTAATTTGAAAAGATGTATAAAACATTTTCCAAATATGATGATCATAATATAAGTTCATATAAATTAAAAATATAACTGCTGTTAAAGTAATGAATTAATAAAGAACTCAGGACTTTAGGATCAATAGAAATTTTAATTATGAATTTAATCATCTTTATTTTATTTAATACCAAAAAAAAAATTATAATAGAGTAACTAATCCTTCTAAATTATAAAACTAATAATTAAAATATACTTATAACTTGTTCACGTAGGCTTCCACAGTCATCAGATGTATGTAAAGTTTTTTCCGGGTTGGACCGTGTAAAGTTTTTGATGGTTGCCGAGCTTTCGCACATCCTGTGATGGCTTCTTCAGGGCTGAATAGAGAATGAGCTCATTCTCTATTCAGCCCTGAAGAAGCCATCACAGGATGTGCGAAAGCTCGGCAACCATCAAAAACTTTACACGGTCCAACCCGGAAAAAACTTTACATACTTATAACTTGATTACTTTAAAAGTAGTAGGTTTTACCCAAAATAAAGTGAAATGAATTTTGAATATTCGTCCGGTTTTATTGCAGGGGTTCATTCACTATATATATTTTTTAAAAGAATTTGAGTTTCATTATTAATATTAATGATATTGGAGGGACTGTGAATAGGAAATTGAAGCTTTTATTTTTATAAAAGTTAGACATATATTATTATTATATACAGAACTAATTCTTTCTCATGTTTGTAGGTGCTGCTTACAGCCGAGCTGAGTCTGAGGTGTTCAATTTGATCAACTCGACTGGCCTGCCTTTCCTTCCTACACCCATGGGAAAAGGGGTGGTACCGGATAGCCATCCTCTAAGTGTAGCCTCAGCGCGGACACTTGCCCTTCAAAAGGCAGATACCATTCTTCTTCTTGGAGCACGACTCAATTGGATGCTGCACTTTGGTCGCCCACCTCGCTTCAGCCAGGATGTTCGTGTTCTACAGGTAATTGTTGCAATTATTACTTTCACCTTTACTTTATTAAAGACAAATCTTGCATTTAGTGGTGTGAGAGTTTGGTCCAACTCAGTAGTTCATTAAGCAGCTTAAGTTTTTAAACTTATTATGCATATCTTAATGTAATTACTTCTTTTAGATGATCTAGTTTGTGAAAACAATAAAGTGATCAGCGATATGATGGCTTGCTGGATTGTCTTATATGAAAATTTAATATTTAAAATAGATTTAAAAGTTCAAAATAGATATGCTTCGTCTTGTAGAATTTCAAACAATTTTTCTTTTGGTTTTAATTAATTGGGCAATCGCTCAACAGCAGAATAGCTGTTACTCAAATTTGTATACCAGCGTTTTTGCCCCCTTGAGAATAGGACATCTCAAAAGAAAGTTTTCTTGGTTGTATATAAAAAAAGCACATTACAAAACCTAAATATCTCTTATGTAATAATTGAAATTTCAATTAATTTATTAAACTTGTGACAATAACTCAAATGTTCAACACATTGGAGTGCATCTTTCTCTTTCACACATATTTTCCTTGTGAAGAGTACGCTGTAGGAATAAAAAAGTTAATTTTCTTTTAAAGAATCCCCAAGTTTAATGAATATCACATTTATTTATGAATAAATAAACTACATACTTAATTTCAGAGATATAGAATTTTAAATAAATTTTTGAAGAAATTATATTTATTTTTGCAAACTTTCTACCTTTCTGTCATCCCTTTTGTTACATATTTAATTTATTTATTCAGTAATGAGCTTATTTTTGTGCTTAAGTTATAATTATAAAATTTATTTTAATTTATTTTAGTTTTAATATTTGTTTTAAATTGTATTTTAGGTTGACATCAACGCAGAAGAAATGCACAATAGTGTTAAATCAGCTGCTGCTATCCAGTCAGACATTGGACCTGCTGCATCTGCTTTGATAGAAAAACTCAATGGTTGGAAATATGACATCAATTCAGAGTGGTGGCAGGAATTGAGGAGCAAATGTGATAAAAACAGAAAGCAAGTAGCTGTAAGTACAAATTGCATTTTTATTTATTTTTTAATTTGAATTTTTCTGGACAAGTTTTTATTATCATTATTTTTATAAGGTCCTGGAGCAATGGTTTTTTCGAATGGTATGACAAACTGTAGACAGCTCTTCCCTCCATGATCTAAATGGCACTTGATTAAAAATAAAGTAAATAGAGTCAGAAAGTTTAAAGAATAACTGTTTGTTGTTTGCAGTACTTATTCTCAAAGAAGGCGAAACCAATGGAGTATTCATGTTCAGTCTGCAAAAATATTGACACCAGTACATCTACAGAAACTTTGTAAACATAAAAACTTTTTCAAAACTTTGGTGGCACCTTTAAGATCCTTCATTGTGATTCAAAATAGTCTGAAGGAAAAAGTGCGGATTGTAATTTCCTGCTTGTTTTTTTTTTTTTTTTTTTAATTGAATTATTTTATAATGTTAAGAAATAAATTATTAAAGTAGAATTTACTCTCTAATTTGAATAAATTTGACCACAGTAAAATCTGACTTGTACAATTCTAGATTTGCTCTCTTCCTTCTAATTCTTCTTACAACTTTGCATAATGTTATTTTGTTATTTCTTTCATGAGTTTGTTCATTATGCACAATATTATTGTAATTTTCATTTATAGGCTATGTCAAATGATACTTCTGTGCCTTTGAACTACTACACTGTTTTCCATCATATTCAAAAAATTATACCAAAAGGTAAGTGATGTGATTTAACCAAGTATATTATCTTTTACCTTCTAAGAAACTTTATCTGAATAAATAAACACCCATGTATATTAACACTTGTCAATATTCTGTTTTTAGATTGCATAATAGTCAGTGAAGGTGCTAACACAATGGATATCGGCCGTGGAATTTTGTTAAACGAACAACCTAGACACCGTCTTGATGCTGGTAAGTCTAATAACTCTTGTATGCTTGTTTCAATCATAGAGATTTAATGATCGTATTAGAATTTCCTTTTTGGAAAAAAAAAAAAAAAAAAAATGCGGATTTGAGTCTTGTCCAAAGCAGGCTTTCATAAAAATAAACTTTTTTGTCCAATACCATTTAGAATTAGGTTGTTACCTCAAGATAGAATTAGGTTGACACCTCTGTCGTCTAAGTAGTTGTAGAGCAAGTTAAAATAGAACAAAATTTTTCAGATGATAACTGAACAAAAAGCATTTATTAGTTTATTAGTTTATTTTCTCAATAATAAATAAATTATTACAATTTAGTTAAAAAATCTTAATCATAAGCTACCCCCTCTCAGGAAGTTTGGAGTTGTACATTTCAAGGCATGTTGAATCTGAAAATCAAGAACTAATGTTTAATTCTTAGATAATCTATATAGAGATGCTTTTTGTTGGATTGGACAGAAGTCTAAACAAATGTAATTGCCTTCCGTTAGTTATTTTATTTTACCAACCTACTTCAGTAAAGTTTTTTCCTTTTCTGTGACGACTATAACTCTCAGCGGTGTCAGAGGCTCCTGTTAGTGAAGAATTGCGAAATATAAACCAGTATTGAACTGATTTACATGAAATTTTTAATGAACGTGTCATTTGTCCCTGTTATATGCCTAGTGAAATATAAGCTTAATTCTGTACATGCTAAAAGAGTTAAAATCTTAAAATAACTTTTAAGACATATGCTCATATTGAGCATAGGCTTTTTTTCCTTTGACTAATGCATTGAAACTTTTTGTTTTAATAGTTTCCTTTATGAAGGTTTGGTTCCCTCCACTATTTATACCTAATAGAAAATTTTCAAATTCACTTCACTCTAATAGTTCTATTTAATTTTTTATTCTTTTATTTATTTTCATTTTATCTTATAAAAATTTATCTAATATACTTTCAATATAACATAATTTTCACACACACACACACACACATATATATATACATGTAAAAAAATAAACTATTGTGTAATAATTTTTAGTGTTTTCCTGTTTATGTTCCTTTCTGAAATACCCCTTTGTCTGTTGTTGTTTTTTGGGTTTTTTTTTTCATTTACGTAATAAATTACCTGTATTTCTAAAATTTTGAAGAGGTAAATAAATATTGACTAATTGTGGCTGTGGAAAAACATTTTCTGACTAATTGTGACTGTGGAAAAACATTTTTGGTTTATTGCCCTCTTTGTAATAAACCTCCCTGGAGTTTATTCTGGAGATTTGTTTGATAATTAAATGAACATAGTTGTTGTATATTAATTAGTAGAGTGCTCACAAAAATATTTATATTCTTGCATACCCAACAATGATAAATATCTTTTCCCCATTCCTTACATGTGCTTAATAATTTTTTAAGTGTTTAAATCTGCATTATTGAAATTTGTGAACCATTTCAGTTTTAATATTTTTTTAATTGAGTATAAATTCTTGAACTATAGGCATTTATATTTATTTGAAGGTACTTTTGGTACGATGGGTGTTGGACCTGGATTCGCAATTGCAGCAGCTTTCTATTGCAAGAAATATGCTCCTGGAAAGCGTGTTTTATGTGTAGAAGGAGATTCTGCTTTTGGCTTTTCTGGCATGGAAGTAGAAACAATGTTCAGGTAATTTGAGACTATAAACTATAGTTAATTGTTCTTTTAATTACATTTAATAGATGTATAGTATAAGGTATTTACATACAAAGTATGCATCCAATATTATTGTTTTAAAAATACTTTAATAGAATAATTAGTAAGTTTACTTCCTTAAATGAATGCTTCTTTTGTAGTATTAATACAAAATTAGAGAGTTTAATGTTATTTTGTTGCTCTATATAAATGTATGGTGTCAGTTAAGAGATCTTTAATGTCTCTACACCGTCCCCTGACAGAACAGAGGTGCCATCCATCAGCTGACTCTGTCCAGCAACTCAAAGATCTTGGGACGCTGTTGCAGTTTCACAACATACATTTCTGAGGAAGTCGGCCCAGTGACTGTTCCACTTACATTATTCACTATGCATATAAAGATGGATGACTAGATCCTCAAAAGCCCTCTGAGCGAAGATGGGTGATGGCCCTCCACAAACTTATGAGCTCTACTCAAAATTGAACTCACTCAACAAGGTAACCAAAATGTTCTAGGCAACTATTCAGAATTCCTCTCTACATCCTACTCAAATATTTACCATATCATCTTTACTTGTGCAGTCAAAATTCAATAACAACTTATTAAAATTAACTAACCTCAATGTACAATTTTGGCTCATAGACCATTTCAACTTATGATCATTTGTTTAATTATATTAAGATTCTTTCATTATCTTATCAATAGTTCTTAGTTTACTTTTTCTTATATAGTCCACAGAATTAACCTCCAAATCTCATCAGTGTTTGGCCATATAAAAACCTAATTTATGATCTTAACACAAACAGTGTCTATAATTTTTTTTTAAAGAAAATAAATTTCAGTTAGATGTTTCATTAGTTATTAGAGAAGTATCTTTTGTCGGAAAGACCATTCTATGGCTTTGATGATATGTGCTTTCTGCAGAATGAAACATATATGAATCACTCACTAAGGTGAGTAGGTTCAGCCTTATCCATTTTTAAGGAAAAAAAAAAAGTTATTCATAATCCATTAAAAAGTCAAGTCAAATTGAGCTGCCCAGAATTTTTTTTTATGTTGTTCTGATATAAACAGCAGTTGTATTCAGTTTTATTGTAAGTCAAACCTCAAGGGAATATTTTGAATTTTCATTTGTACTTAAATTTATTTTATGTTTATTTATGTCTCATGCGGAAATGTTAAGTTGTGGATTTTGTTGGTTGTAGCAAGTTTCATCAATTTTTTTTTTTTTTTTTTTGTACAAAAGCCAAATTCCTGATAATCCTCTCTTCATAAAAGCAAAATATATTTTAGTTATTCCACAGTTACAATTATTTCCTGGATCTTGTAAGGTATTGAAAGCCACAAACCTAAAAATCTACAAAATTTAATCTGAATCCTTTTAACTGTCATAATTCTGATGAAACACACATACACTCAGAGAGTAATTTTCCAAATGTACATGATACCACTTAGACTATCATTAAAGCTTAATAAAGAAAAGTTTTTTTTTTTTTTTTTTACTAAAATTCTTAAGAGTTAAGTCCAATAAACTATCCTTTAAGCAAAAAAAAAAAAAAAAAAAAAAAAAAAAAAAAAATCAATGAGGCCTGAAGGCTAAAAAAAGTTGAAATCTAAACTGCTAAATAATTATTGCATGAATTAATGCATTGTTGTTGTTGCCAACTCTTAAAACTTTACTTTGAACTCACAATTGTTATTAATGTTTAATTTAAAAACATCTATTACTTTCCCAGTAATAATTCATAATTTTTCTCTGCTTTAAAATAATTACCTGATTTCATGCTTCTTTTTATTTGTTTCACAGGTATAAATTGCCCATCATTATTGTAATTGTTAACAATAATGGTATTTATGGAGGACTGGATGCGCAAAATTGGGATGATATTAGATCTAGTGGAAGTCTTACACAAGTGTGAGTAGTTTATTCTGGTTTGCAATCAATCAATGTATATATGCATATAGCTCCACCCTACATGACCCTAAGTCACACATTGAAAGGGAAGCTAACACTTAATAAAATAAAATAAATCAATTTATGTTTCTGTTTTTGTTTTCATGTGTTGAACATTTATGCATTTGTGTCTCTATATTTGGCCAAGCAATTGAAAATTTTCACTGAGTTAAGTAACTTATGTAAACAAAGAGCAGATGAAGCTTTAGAAATTTCATTTACATAATTGCTAACAGAAATGATGATTATTGATTAAATAATTTAGGTATTTTCTTGTATAAAAACATTTTGAAATTATTATTGCTATATTTCATCAATCCGGAAAGTATTTTGAAGGTACATTCTTTTATTTTTTTAATGCAATTTTTCAAAATTTATTCTGGAACATAATCATTGAATTGGTCGCTTTTTCATGAACTTAATCATTTTAAACTCTTTTTCTGATTTTGATTATGTTACTTTGAACTTAATAATATCAATAGTAAGCAATAGATCAGCCGATGAAGAGGCCTTAGCATAATACACCCTACTATTCATTATTCAATTTCTCACCAAAACATTATTCAATATTCCAAGGGCACACTCAGTACGCTCCTCAGGGCTATTTTTTCGTGTGAAATACCTGAATGCAATTTTAAAAGGCAAAACCCGTCAAAAATAGAGTGCAACCTTAAATATAGAACTAAAGAAGACCTATATTTAGAGATCACTGGGGCACATCAGAATTGCCAATCAAAGAAGGGTGATTTTATTAAAAAGTTATTCTTTAAAGCAGAATTACCCATAATAAAATTGAGCTGCAATGAGAACGTTCAACAGAGAAGATATTCAATGAGTGCAAACAAGAAGATGAGCACAGTCTTTAGCAGGAGTTTTGTGAAAAAATTAAGCAAGAGGTGCTGGAGCCTATCAATAATGCCAGTTGAATTATTAGGCTGGAACAATCTCTGAATTACTGGAGAAAATTAGTTGAAATAGGGGGGATAGTCTTTGTTGAGAATTTTGGAAGAATATTGCTGAGAAAATTATAAATTACCAGGAGCTGGCAATAGAGCTGAAAGTCCTGTATAGGCTAGCAAGTAAGGGTGCATTTGATTGTTAATTAAACGCATTGACTCATGGGTTCCTCTGGAAACTGTAGAGGTGCTGAAGAGACCAGATATTCCGATAAAAGTAATTGAGAAGGCTCAAAATTCGGGTATTCTGGACTATACTCGGATTGCCAGAAAGTTCATGAATGTGCTGTAATAGGATAAGTTGTAGGATCAAATTTTAATATCTATGAATTGGCAGTTATGCCCTCATTGATTCTATTTGTGCATATTTGACTTCTTCTTTTTTTTTTTTTTTTTTTTTTTTTTTTTTTTTTTTTTTTTTGTATTTCTGTTGGTCATGTATTCCTAGGTCTTTTTGTATAACTTTTGGTATGAAGGTTCTTCCTTTTTTTGTGTGTGTTCAGTAACAGTAATAGTCTGAGTCTGTCAAAAAGTATTAATTAATGATTGTGTAAAAATAAAATATATTAGTTATAAGGATGCCTAACAAAAGTTACCCTTATAAAGTTATACCCTTTGGTATAGCATTCTTATTTTTATTGGCATAATGAAACATATTTATTTGATTTAGTTAATAATCACTTTCTTTTCTTCACTCTTCTTTTCTTTCTTTTTTTTTTTTTTTGCACTTAGAAAATTTTAACTTAATCCCTTCTTCATACTGTGACATCATCTTAATTCTTCTATTTAATTGTTAAATTTACTATTAATGCAGATTATTCCATGTGCTTATTTTATGTCTGTGTCCTCTCTCAGTTTTTACTTTATTATTTATAACAATGCGTATGTTACCTGTTTTCTGTTCAATAAATAATCACTTGGTACATACTGGTGTGTAGCTCATTAGTGATACACAGGATGTTAGTGATGTGAACAGGATAATTGGTAAGAAGACAAATAGAGAAAGTTTTCCTGATAACAAAGAAAAGCAAGAAAGTAGATCGTGACAATCATTTAAGTCCTTGTCCTTGATAATGGACTATGATGAAAATTTATTGCCTGTTAGGATCAGTCCTGAAACTTTTAAAATTCTTATTCAACATTTACAACTCCACATTGTGAAGACTGTAGACTTTTGGGAAATCTTAACAGTATTAATTCAGTCCTATGGAAAGAGCTTTGCCCCTTAAGTGAACGTGTCAAGTTTACCTAGCTTCAGCGGTCCAAGGGTGAGTCTGTGCACCATTACATTGACGCTTTAAGAGGTGTTGCGACCAAGTGCGATTTTGAAAAGTATAAAATAATTTCAGAAACCTTCATAAGGTGTAAGAGTTGACTAATGATGAATTGAATGATGTCTCACTTTGAATTCATTGACATTTTAATGAAAGAGAAATTTATTTTAAAAATATTAAAATTACTATTTGTTTTTGATATTTTGTTTTTTAGATCCCCTCCACAATGTCTCACTCCTAATACACACTATGAAATCTTAAGCAAATTGGCCAATGGAAAAGGATTCTTTTGCAGCGAAGTTTCCGAGATTGAAGTTGCATTGAATGAAGCTTTCAAGGTAAGAAATATGATAGTCTATTTATTTAATATTAATTGTGCAATTTTAAATAACTAAGATTTTTTACAAAAAAAACTTAATACTGTGGGTCTGGGTATGTATACCCAATAGGTATGTTGTTATATTTAGATTGTTCATTGATTATTATGATTGGCATTGATTCGATTAGCAGTCAGTTGTGAATAATTCAGTAGTTTGAAATTTCCCTTCATTTTCAGATCCCTTGCTTATTTGAAGAATTATTTTGTAAGATCACTTTTTTTTCTCGTCATTTTTTATGAGATTGAATATCTTTTAGGTTTCTGATTCAAATAACTTACCAAATCTAGTTTTATTTTTTTACTTTTGTCAACAATAGTTTTCTCTTTTTATGTGAGTGCTGCTTAAGTAGTTTACAATAATTAATATTTAATAAAGAGAACAAAAATAATTTGCTGAGCTGTATCGAATAATAGCCAATGTTCTTGAATACACTGCTATCCTATCTTAATTGTATTTTCTCCTCCCCCACCACTAACTCATTTAGCACACTTATTTGATGTTCTGAATTAATGATACGTACTAACAATCCCTTGCTTGCTCATTGTTATTATTATTAATAGTCTTACTATATATAGAAGTGTGAACCTCTTAAAAAAATTGTCTATTGTTTAAAGGCCAATAAGCACATAACTGCTTTTATCCATAAGCAAATATTTCTTGTTTTTGCCTTTAAAAAAATTTAATGAGCAATGTTCATTATGACTCCTAAATATTTTCTAATTTTACTTAACTTGTATACAACAAAAATTGGATTGTATATAATTTTCTTTTCTTTTTTTTTCAATGAGCTTAAATCAGTTATCAAGATCAAAGCCACAAATTGTATATGGTATAAAATACTCCATCAACTCTTTATCAAATACTAAATATATAAAACCAAATAGGTGAAACCCATCACCTGCAAAAATAATTATGTAGCTAACTTTCCAAGAAATTATAAAAAGGAAAAATACTAAAAATATCACTAAAATAAAGAAAAATATTACACTCTTATCATTATATCTTGAATAATAAGAAATACTAATACAATTATAAGAAATTTCCTGAAACACACTTTTACTTATATTAATGTGTGTGTGTGTTTGTGTGTGGGGGAGGAGGGCCCATGTGTATGTGTGTGTGTAACAAAAACTAATTTCTATGTAATGAAGAATAATTTTGTCTTTACATCAAATTTTGGTTCAAATTATCGCGCAGGGTAATAAAATGACTGAACTTTTTGTTATGAAAATCTACTTAAATTTNTTTTGTGCTTAAGTTATAATTATAAAATTTATTTTAATTTATTTTAGTTTTAATATTTGTTTTAAATTGTATTTTAGGTTGACATCAACGCAGAAGAAATGCACAATAGTGTTAAATCAGCTGCTGCTATCCAGTCAGACATTGGACCTGCTGCATCTGCTTTGATAGAAAAACTCAATGGTTGGAAATATGACATCAATTCAGAGTGGTGGCAGGAATTGAGGAGCAAATGTGATAAAAACAGAAAGCAAGTAGCTGTAAGTACAAATTGCATTTTTATTTATTTTTTAATTTGAATTTTTCTGGACAAGTTTTTATTATCATTATTTTTATAAGGTCCTGGAGCAATGGTTTTTTCGAATGGTATGACAAACTGTAGACAGCTCTTCCCTCCATGATCTAAATGGCACTTGATTAAAAATAAAGTAAATAGAGTCAGAAAGTTTAAAGAATAACTGTTTGTTGTTTGCAGTACTTATTCTCAAAGAAGGCGAAACCAATGGAGTATTCATGTTCAGTCTGCAAAAATATTGACACCAGTACATCTACAGAAACTTTGTAAACATAAAAACTTTTTCAAAACTTTGGTGGCACCTTTAAGATCCTTCATTGTGATTCAAAATAGTCTGAAGGAAAAAGTGCGGATTGTAATTTCCTGCTTGTTTTTTTTTTTTTTTTTTTAATTGAATTTCAGAAGATTGTGTTGCGCATAAGTATTCGACCAGTATGTTGTTTTGCTTTTTAAGTTTGTAATGTATTGTATTTATTTATTTTTTCTCAAATCTTTATTGAAAATTTATGTAACTTCTGGATTTTTATCTTTCTAATAAATATAATTAATTTCAATATGGGATCCTTATTCTCAAATACCAAGCTTTAAATAAAGAATATATTTTTTTGTAAACTTTTATTTTTAAGTAAAAATCTTTCCAGATATTATTTCAAGTGTAATTATAAACATCCTCTGTATAATTAATTAATTCACAAACAAAACTTATACATGATCAGATAATGAAGTACTACTACTATGGAGCACATATTTGGTGTATGCTGTTTATAATCTAAAAAATTGTGGAGCAATTAGAGATTAAATGATGTAAACTCAATGCAGAATAGAATAAAATGAGACTGGGATTTGATTTAATTATTCTTTTTTTCATTTAAAAAATGTAATAATTTGATATTTTATAAATATATATGTATACATTGGGAATATTTAATTTTTATGCGTGTGTGTACACACACACACATTCATTCATAGACATAGATATAAGCTATATACATTCATAATAAACATCTTTGATGACTTTTATTAATTTTGCAGGTCTCTGATGGTCCAACTATTATAAATATTATGATCAACCCCATGGCATCACGCAAGGCTCAAGATTTTGCTTGGTTAACGGAATCTAAATTGTAGATTTAATTATTCTTTGTGCTTATTAGCAGCAATCTGTTGTGTTTTAAAATAGCTATCCTTTTATCTTGATTAAATACCGATATTTATTTGTTAAAAGACCTAGAATTTCAATTTTCCAGCCTTAATTTATTTTTGGGGTAACATTTTGGACCTAATGAACTAAAGGTATTTACTGGAAGGTCTACTTGTGATTGTGATAAATATAAAGTGCTAAAATGAGTTTAGGCCATAGATTATTTATCTTTTGATTAAATTATATTACATTCATTGAAATATACATAAAGAGGAACACTTCTGTTTGAACGAGCCACCCTTGACAACCAGGAGTGAACTCTTATTATACTTTTAAAAGCATAGTTAAGTGAAGTTTGTAACTAAAGAAAATATGTGAAGATGATATGTAGATTAAAGAGTAGTATCATTTTAGCAATATATAAAGTGAAATGAATGTATTTACTCTATGATGAGTACCATCTTTCTAAGATGTCGATACCAAGATGGTACATATCATCACATGATAAATACCATGATAACTGTAATAATTATCGAGAGGAAGTTAGTGCCCAGAATCTGTGGTATCTAAAATACAATAGTTCTGGTGAAATCAGAAATAAATTTTAGTTTCTGAAATGCATTGCTGAACACAGCTCCAGTAGACTCATATCTTATGATGATATTACTATATAACTAAGCAAATAGAAAAATCGTATTTTTTTATTATTTGTAATATTACTCAATTTCGTTGGAGCATACAGCTTGAGTAGTTTTTAATATAAAATGTTTATTCAGCCTCAAGGCATGTAAACTATAAAATTATTATTTATTCAGGATTATAGTAATATTATAAATGAGGCTTATTTATAATTATTTTAGTTTTATGCCAGTTAGGGAGAAATTTCAGAAAGTGCCTTTATGCTATACGTTATTCAGAATAATCACTTGAAAAGTTTTTAAATACATGATTGATATTTCTTTCCTCATTCAATGATAAACCTTCGATTTCTGATTAATACTTCAATCTCATTGAATTTGCATGAGTATTAAGGCAGAGTGAATTTGCAATTTGATCAAGTACTTTCTCAAATGCTGTGATATTATAATTATTAAGATAACCTTAGTTGTATTACTAAGAAAATATTGGGACTGGTAGGTTAATGGTTTTATTGTTTTAAGACTTGTCATTCTTGGTCAAGTTTGTTAACTTTTTTCTTTCTTTAATCTCTTACATTGTCATATCATAACTTGTCACACTTTAAGTTACTAAATTGTTAGCAACATTTTTTTACAAGTTTTTTTGTTCAATATTCCTTATTTATTAGAATAAAAGTATTTAAAAGGTGAAAATGTGAGAAATCTATTTGATATAACTCAGTAAAGCTTAAAAAAATTATTGTAAGCTTCTTTTTTCTTTTTTTTTTTAATTGATTGGGTTTGATAGGAAATAAAATTATTGAATTTTTAAATATCATTTATTATTTTTGTGAATCATCATTAATTGTTGATTTATTGGACTGGGAATTTTTTTTTTAAATTTAGGTTAAGTTTTTGAATTATTTTTGTAAGGAAATTATAATACATTGATATAAGGTGACATTGATAACTAGCAAATTACTTTTCATATTTGTCAGTAGTTGCATTTTATTTTTGTGTATGGAATTGCCATCAAATTTGATTTTTATGTTTTGTATAAAATGTTCTTCATAAATTCATCAGCTTTGATTAATAGATAAGTTAGTTGTATCAATAGATATTACCTTCCTTCAGTATTACTTTTGGTTTAGGAATATTTAAAAAATTTTGAGCTTTAGTAATTACATATCTTCTGCAAATAATTAAATTAAATAACTGTTCTACGTTGTACAATAAAACTCCAAACATTAGGAAAACAAAATTAGTATCAAATTGAGGTTGCAAGGGGATTACATATATTAGCCCACCGAACTTTGTGTCAATATACTTACGATGCGCTATTGATCCTGTTGATTCGAATCCTGTTATTTCTGGAAATTACACACAATATTTCATCATCACTTTATTTTAATCTGCAAGAATTTGTAAGATATTTAATTTTTTCAAATAAAGATTAAAAAATTTTCATTTTTTATTCACTCTTTTCCTAGTACCTCATGAAGAAAGTTATTTCAACGTTTTCTGAGAGGGAGAGAACAATAGATCCATTGCTCAACTGAATCAAATAACTTAATGGAAATTGCCAATGCTTCAGAGTTCGAGTGTTTTTCTTTATTTATGCAGGTTTAAAAAAAATATTTTTTCCTGAAACACAAAAAGGAAAAAGATGCTAAGTTATTAAATTCAATTTTCAACTGACATTTCTATTAATTTCAGTTGGTGTTTATTAAAAATTACTGTATTAAAGGATGAAACTCAATTGATAATGTATTAACTATATATATATATATATATATATATAAAAGAATGAAGGTATGCAAGAAAAGCTTATCAAAGGATGACTTAAGTTGATGTATATACAGTATATTAAATAATGGAATACACTAGTATTAAAAATTATATAATTACCTGATAAATAAATTTATTTGCAAAACGTACAATATTTTATCCTAAAAAGTCTCCTTTTTTTCCACCACATTTATCTAAAAGCAAAGTATTATGAAATCAAATGCCTATGGAAGCAACTTAAAGTTTTGGAGAGCCACCTCCGGCAGTGGTGGGGTTAACTGTGAGTTAAGAGGTAATGAATATGCGTTTCTTATTATATTTATGATATATTTCTACTAATTAATCTAGTGATAAGTCCTTCATACAGAAGCTGCATAAACTAAAGGGATTTTCAATGTTTCATTAAAATTATACATAAACAAGAGAAAATGTGTTTCATCTTACAAACCTGAGAGTATGAGTTTAAAAGGTGAGATCACTATGAGAGAAAGTACTCAACTTTCTGGGTTTTATTCCTAAATAACTACCTTGATAAGCATTTTTAATTAAAGTAATATAGAAATTAGTATAGTATAGTAGTAAGTGTTAGAAAATTCAATTTTAAACCGATTGGTGTTCGGCTTGTATTTTGTAACACTATTTATGATAATGAACTTAGGTCTCTTCTCCTTCCCTTTCACTTATTTCAGCTAATTATTAATTTATTTAATTGTTTTCATGAAAAAGTCTAAATATCTAAGTTGAATACAGATAACAATCTGTATTCAAAAAGTAATAGAGCTGCCCAATATTCAAAGTTACATCATTAAATATTTCCCTTAATAAATACTTTTCGTAATATAATAGAATATAAGTGTTAGAAAGTTATATTTTCACTCGTTATGTTCCAGTAATTTTTTAGTAACTAATAATAATAAAGATTTTTCTATTTAATCTCCTATTCAAATGATTTTATTCATTAACAAACTCATCTAACATTGCTTCAATCCCGAGTTTAGTCTTTTACTTTGAAAATTGTGAATTCTAGAGTGCATACACACACAGTCAACACAAACATATATATAATGAGTAAGAACAGATGAGAGAAAGAGTGCAGTGAACACAAAAAAAGAAAATATTACAAAGAGTAAAATTTTCGAGACTTCTCGCCCTTCGTCAGTAAGGAGTTAAGATACGCTTTGGATCAAGTTTTGCCCCACCTATAACCTCACTCCAGCAATAGCCTATTCTAACAATTACACTAGTATGTTATGGCTATGATTTACAATTCCGGAAGCAATAATGTATTTCATTGGTTAAAGGAATCTTAAGTTACACAATCATCTTATCCGTGTATATACAAGTTTATATTATTTATAAACTTATTAAGATTATTAAGGAATTTGTACTATTAAAGAGTTTATACCTATTTACAGTTGGATTCAGAGCTATATTATAATTTTTTGCCATTAAAAAAAAAGGCAAAAGTAAAAATATCTTACTTTACTGAATAATTTCATTTTTTATATAATAAAATAATTAAGGTTCCTATTGACAAAAAAAAAGAAAGGTTACGTAAAATTTAGAAAAAAGAAAGAATAAAAACAAGCAGTAAAGAAAGAGACTCATTACAAACTTTTATTTTATTCTTTAAATTAAAATTTTAAAAAATTACAAAGGTAAAAAAAATATAAAACTCATGTTATTTACTATAAATTATTTATTTGAGAAGCTATTTACTTATTTTTTAAATACAATACAAAAGTTCTAAACTCTTTCATATCAGTTCTTTAAGGAAGGACTTGAGATGTTGACAAAAAAAAAAAACTTTATCAATATTGAGTAAAGAAAGAGAAGAAGAAAAAAAAATGGTTTTGAAAATAATCATAGTTTATGAATGTGTAAAGCACAGATGTTTTTTTGTTTTGTTAGTGATATGAAATGTTTGTTACTCGAATGGGGTCTTATAACTTTAAAATTAATAACAAATAAAAAAAATGGTACATTTTTTATTTTGAATTTTTTAATTAATGCAGTGTATCTTCAGGCTAGAATATCTGAGTTACTTTATTTCTGCAGTTTTACACTTCAGACTACGGAATCGAAGATCATCCAGTCTAAAGATGACAGTGTACTGATAGGAATTTTTATAAATTAACTTATTTTCAAACCAAGTGAGATTAAAATTTATTTTTTTATTATATTGGAATTCATCTGACCATCCTTCATTTATATAAATAAAAAAAAGATTAAATTTTTCATTACCATTTGTTTAAAAATCCTTTCAGAGAAATATGTATAT
>KZ807430.1:416991-430257 GCA_000696205.2 Oncopeltus fasciatus
TTTTTTTTTTTTTTTTTTTTTTTTTTTTTTTTTTTTTTTTTTTTTTTTTTTTTTTTTCTTTTTTTTTTTTTTTTTTTTTTTTTTTTTTGGTATTTTGTTTGTTTGTTTTTGTTTTATGTTTTATTTTAGTATTCACTATTTAAATCTAGTAGTATTATATTGTTGCTATATTAAAATTGTTTATCTATTGTTTCAATTTTAATTGTTAATTTACTTTTTAAGTTGTATAATTTATATTTCTGCTTTTAAAATGGTTTTGTATCTATATTTGCGTATGTCTGTGTGTACGAATATAACTTATTGCACACCAAGTACTACATAGCGTAATGTAAACAAGCACTAAAAAACTGAAAACATTTAGAAGAATGGATAACAGATTTAACCCTAGATAAACCCCAACAGTCAGGGCGTAATAACCATGATGTTGTTAGCCCTATAACCTCATCCTAATCCTAATCTACAAATGTAAATTCGGAAGTTCGGTAATCTTCCCTATATTACAATTCCAATTCGGTATTCTGACAGGCGTAATTTAAGTGGATTATGTTGAAATCGGATTTGGGGGAAACCAATTTGAATATTAACCCATTAAAGACATTCATTATGGTTAATTTTCTAAAAAAAATGCATTAATCAAAATTGTGTCAAAATATTTTTCTAAAATTTAAGCTCTATGCCATTTTACGAAAGGAAGACAATAACGAAGTCATCATAGCAAAGAAAAAGGTGAGTAGAACGTTTCTACTCATTCCTCTCTTCCCGGCAAGCCTACAGGAATTCTAAAAATTATAATTTATGCAATTAATAATATATAGTTATAGATGTAAGTAAATATATAATTATAGTACTGCTATATTGTTATACACATTTTGTAAATTAAAAAAAAAGTAAACATGATTTTAATGATACCTTAAGAGATCCATAAATTAAATAAACTCCGAATATAGCAATCAAGCATGTAGTGTACAATTGTCCCAGGACATAAATTATATCTGAAAATAAGTGTTTAATTATATAAAATGAAATCTTTCTAACATATAATAAGTCATTTGAATAGTTCTAATAATATAGGTTTGATTACAGACTTACCAGAAGTTATCATACCAGGGTATTTATAAAAATATTTATTGGCATATCCAATAACATTAACCATTTCATCTATGTAGAGTATTAACGCAATCACCTGAAATGTACAAATAAATGTATATTTAAATATCATAGTTTTTAAATTAAATTTAAGTTTCAGACTTAGCTACAAAATAAAGTTAGCCACGTAGAAATTTCCTAAAAAACCAACATTTCTAAGCAGATTCCCCACTTTTAATTTAAANAACATGACGCAATATTTGAGTAATTTCAATTAGTATTCAACCTAAATTGGACAAGATAAAAATATGGCCCTTGTAAAAATTTTATAAATAAATATATGTCTGTGTGTGCTCTAGCGTCCTCAATTTTGTAATAATTAAACCAAATGAGGTGCTTTTCTTTATGCAGACCGTTTTGTTAATTGACTGAAATCGGTCGAGATTTGGGGGGGGGAGGGGGGAGTGGTAATTTAAAGGGAAACCAAAATTAATTATCATCATAATTTTTTTAGAGAATAGAAAACAAATTCGGAGTCTTGGCTTTTCTTTTGGTTGAAATCAAATGAGAAATTTGGCGTGGGGAAAGGAGAATTTAGAGATAGACCAAAATTAATTATCATCAAGTCACCTTCATTGTTATAAGAGTTACGAAAAATTATTGAATATAATATTTGTAAAATACAATTTTCTAACGTTTTTTTTCTGTATAATTTTCCCTAAAACCTCCGATAAGGAACTAATTAACTAATGTAACTTATTTACCAATACTTCTTCAGGGTTCAACCGTGTCTTGGAGTTTTTAGGTGCCATGCTTTCGCACATCGTGTGATGGCTTCTTTAGGGATGAATGGAGAATCATCATTCTTTAGAAGCCATCACACGATGGGCAAAAGCTTGGCATCTAAAAACTTCAAGACACGGTTGAACCCGGAAGAAGTATTGGTAAATATGTCTGAGGACCGTGGAAGCCTACGTGAACATAATGTTACTTCCTTCGTGACCAGTTTAAAGCAAAGCTTAGTAGTCATTCCTCTTACACACATTATTCTCACTCTCACTTTTAGATTAAATTTACCCTGAAAATTAATATAATTAATACCCTTAATTAAATTAAACTAATATCCATTTCTACAGAACCAAGGTTTTAATAAACATAAGATTTTATATAGTTATGATTAACACAAAAGGTAATAACAATGTATAAAGAACTAGAACATAGTAAAACATATGAGTATGATAGTTATAAGTGTCAAAAATGAAGTAAGGATTTAAATGACGTCATAACATCTCCTTTTTCATATTCTGAGAAGAGAATCGTCGCAGTCATTTAGATACTTTGGTCGATGGCGGACTCGGGATGATCTTCTGACGACTTGATTTCCGGTATCTTTTCCGACGACTTCCTAGACAGTACTTTTCCGTCCGCTGATTGACAGGAGTCCGATTAAGATAAGTGCCAACGGAGACAGCGGTGGTGATAGCTGAGGGGCGATTTCCGGCGAACCTGAGGGTTGATCAGGAAGACAAAGCGTTCTCGAGTAGAAGAGCTGCTACTCTTGGCCACCATGGTTGAGATACGTCGAATGACCGCATCTTTCAACTTCTGCAACTTGATCAAGCCGAGATACACCAATTTCTGAAGCTATGCAACCGTTCGAGTGGCTAAGCTTGGACTTCAAAGATCCCTTACCATCCGTTTCTAGGAACTGGTACCTTTTAATAGTGATAGACGAGAAATCAAGACCTATTCGAGATTCGCAGACAGTCAAACACTATGCCCTGCTTGACGCCAACCTTTGCTCAGAGTGGGCGCCCATCAATAGGGCGACAAGGGAAGACACACCATTCACCACATTTGAAGGTGATGGCCATTTGTCGGCTATGGCAATCTTGCACAATTTGTTTTGGCCTTACGAACGGTTTTGTGAGTTTCCAGAGGAAGATGGACGAGATCAAGCTTCAAGAGAAGCTGAGGAATACAGATGTGCACCTTGGTGACGTCACGATCGGTAGAAAGACAAAAGAAGATTATAATCAACACCTGCAGCAATTCACAAAAGCCGTTGAGGAATACAAGCTCACAATTAACAAGAAAGAAAGTCTAAGTTCTGCCAGATCAACATCAAACTCTTCGGCTACATGATCGAAAACATCATGGTGACCCCAGACCCTGCCAGGATCAAATCTCTCCTAGAGCTGCCAGCCCCGAATAACGGGCCATCACCGAAGAGGACGATTGAGAGTTTCGCTCACTACGCCAAGTTGGTTCGATCATTCGCTGAAAAAATACATCCCCTAACCTCGTCGATGGAGTTTCCTTTACCTGTAAAAGCAATCGAAGTCTTAGAGTATCTCAAGTCAGAAGTAGCCAAACACTTCAATCCTGGACGATGTTCCGTTCATCCTGTGGAGTTTGATGCTTAGGATGTGGCAATTAGAGCGATCCTCTCGCAGACAGAATAACCATTGCTTTCTTTCCTCGAACGCTTTCAAACTAAAAATACTTCAAAATTTCGGTGTCCCTGAAAGAAAGTTAGAGATATTCATTATTAATAATGATAATAAAATAATAATGAATACCTTTAATGGGTTAATATTCAATTTGGTTTTCCCCAAATCAGATTTTAACATATTCCGTTTAAATTACGGCTGTCCAAATATCGAATTGGAATTTTGAAATAGAGAAGAAACTGAACTTTCTAATTTACATTTGTAGATATCTTTAAAAGCTTTTTACCCAAAATTCTTATATTGTAATAAATTTGAAAAATTAAATTTAACAAACATTCTGTTGCGCACATTACATTACTGCTTACTATAAGAGGCATTATGATTTGAAATTTAAGTTACAATATACATACATATATATATATATATATATATATATANGGAGGTTCTACTGTATGTAGAGAGTATATAAAGAAAATGAAACACTCGCGGCTGCAATATGTAGCAATCAAAAACAGGTGGGATAGAGAGTGCAGTGCACACACAAAAAGAAAATATCGCAAGGAGCATAAATTCTAGGAGGATATTTTTCTTTTTGTCTGTGCACTGCACTCTCTATCCGACCGAAGAAATTTTTGCAAATAATCCGATGTAAGGGATAAGGGATTTTAAGGAAGTTTGAAATTTATAATCGTGATATCTTCGTTATTATTAGCGTTAAGAAAAATTTTATGCATGGTACAAGAATCGTGTAGAATATTTTTTATATTTTAATGTACTATAAGATTTTTGCCAAAATTACCTAATAAAGAAAATGTTTAGAAATGCAAAAAAGTTGGTTGAACTCTTCCCCTTCTCATCCTTCCCGGTCAGTCTGGATTTAGCCAGCTTATCTTAATTTCTTCTTAGTAAATTTAAATAAGTCATTTAGGCTTATTTATGTTTATCTTTTTACAAAAAATTGGAAATCTTACTTTATTCATCACCTGTGTGAAGGATATTTAAAAAAAAAAAAAATGTTTTCACTTAAATATACTTTAAAAGTCTCTTTAATAGCATGTTTCCCTAAGGGGTACCATATATGCTTAGCTCAATTTAAAAAAACAACAAAAAAACTTACAAATGAAATGACAGACAATCAGATAAAAAAAAAATAAATAAAACTTACAGGGAATTGGAGACAAGAGAGAGAGAGAGAGAGAGAGAGAGAGAGAAGAGCTGGCTTGGCGCCTCCAGGAGCTAAACTGAAGCAATTGAGAGCTGGGGGTAGTTATCTCATTCTTTGTCGAGAGACATGCATCTCTTTCTGTATGAGCCACTCGTGGGAGGATTTAAACAGCCTCACAAAGGCAGGGTAGCTAACGGAAGAGGATCCTCACTAGAGGAAATCAAGCTATTCACGTTCCTACCATGAAGGGAAATTTAATAAGCTCATCATTGGAGATGAGAAAAACAGACCACACCCCGTTTCTCAGCTACGTATATATATATATATATATATAAGCGTCAAATGCATGAATTATTGAGGAAATTCTTACATTTGGCTTAGAAGATGAAAGTATTTATATTATGTTTGACGTTCTGTGTGGTTTTAGGGAGAAAATTGCAAAATAATTATGTATTTATGCGTGCAACCATTAAAGCAATTGAGCATAAGAATGAGACAGATAAACGTTCCTAAAAAGGCCTTGGGTTATTGCCGTTACTCTTCACACCTCTTTGGACGTCCGGTATAAAAATACGGCTTCTCTGGTAGAATTTTATGTTGAAGGAAGCTCGTTATATATATGTTATTTCAAAGTTTAAAAATATTTGTATTCACTTTCATACACTTTCTTTTGAGAATTTTAAAGAGCACTTACCCTTTTGATTACCCTCTCTTTCAAGGTAATCACAAGTCCGTTTGAGGTGTAAAGTAGTCAAAACATTACCACTTGATTTTATGTTTTGAAATGCATGAAATATTCCTCTTATTCGTTAAATTGCTCTTCAATCAAAGAATGAATTTTCATAGGCTTTATTACTCTGAATAATGAATGTAAGAATTATTACTTAATGTATTACTGCTGTAGATGAGATTCTTGTCTTAAGATATTGAATGTAATTTTATATTGGTTTTATTCTTCGATAGTAATTACTATCAAATATTTGCATTTCATTATTTTCCTTTAGTATATTTTGACTTATTTTGATTTGGCTTGGTTAAAATGTTTGTTATCTGCTCTGTTAAGCTTTAGAGTTGTCCTCATATTTTAGTAACCTTCATAAAAAAAAAATACACAATGATTATATTTTCAAGATATTATTTGTTAATTTTCAATAAATACAACTTATTATTCAAACATTTATTTTATAGGATTATATTTTGATAGATAATGGGTTACTATTTTGATAGATAGAATTGGTTTATAACAGATTACTTTTATTTTTAACTAGAAATAACAACTTTCAAGAAATTTTGACTCACTAGACATTCACTATTTTCTGAAGACTATTCTTCATAATTATATATAATTGTGTTAAATGGGCAAAATTACATACACTCTAGAATTTGTAAACCCATTACTTATGTTTATTGTTCTTAACTTGAATAGGTGTTTTATTTTATGTTCATGCTCAGTTTTATTTATATTAATATGTACTATTTTATATCCACTTCATTTACTTGTCTCAACATTTTTTGCAGTACTTGGAGCCTGTTATTTCTTTATTAAATACTTGGTATTATTAAACCGTTCTAAGCTAACAATATTCAGTCTTATTCCTCATTTAACTTGATATTGATATTCTTATTGTATCATCACATCAACTTAAGTTAGCCTGCATCTTTTTGTGAACTTTGTTCCTTTTATTTTACACATGAGTTCTGGTGAAAATATGGTGAGTTTTTTCCCTTAATCTTTGCTGAGTTTATTGTAATAAAATTGTTATTCTCATAATGCTTTGCTACATTATCATCATGTCAGTTTCCAAGGAAAGTTTACTAGATTCAGTTTCCTCCTTTGTTTTTCTCTCACTCAGAATCAAATTTATGGGGTTCGTAAATGAATTAATTGAATTGGGTAACTAGCCAGAAGCTAAACCATGTAGCTAGACCTAGCCTTATGACTTCCTCTTATCTTATTTCACATGCATTTTTTTTACAGATCTTAAATGGTAGAAGATTTTAGTTTAAGTGTATTATGTTTTATAAAAATATTTGCCTAAACCCAATTGATGTTTTATTTTCAACTTTATCTTCCTCCTAACTCCCACTGTCGTATGTGTCCCTATAATACACCACACACACACACACACACACACACACACACACACACACACACACACACACACACACACACATGTAATATAGTTGGCTATTGAAAATTTTGTTCTAATAATTTTGTACAACAATTTAGTCTAGGGGTCAATATTTCGAGAATATATTTTCTCTTCATCAGGGCTGAAAATACCGAGAAACAATTTACAATTTTGAATAATTACTATTTATAAAATTGATAAAATTATTATGTAACATTTACTATTTGTCACAGACTAGTAATTACATATTTTTAAATTTATTTATTGTTATTATTTTAAAATTTCAGTTAATTTACCAAGACTTAGTTAATTAACCAAAATTTTAAAAGAATAACAATAAATTAATAAAAACTGTTTAATTACTTATATGTGATAAATAGTGAATATTACATAATGGTTTTATTAATTTTATTAATAGTAATAATTCAAAATTAGACCAAAATCCTCAACCAACTAATTTTATCTGAAAACCTGATCCATAACATGCACACACACACATATGCATTTATATATAAATATATATAAGCACATAAATATTTATTTTCTTACATGGATGGATTGTTCCATATTTGAAGTAATTGTCAGCTTTATAAAAGCTAAAGTGTTTCATACTAAAGAAATTATATGGTATTATTGAAATATTATTACATTAGAGCAAATTAAAATGTATGGAAATTCTGAAACTCAGCTTTACAATAATATTAGTTTAAAAAGAAGTTATTATAACACCAATAACAAATTGGTTGTATACTAGTTTTATATCAATGTCCAAAAAGTGGCTTTGCCTTTAGATATATTCCGTGTGGACTTTATGGAAAACCTCTTGTTCAGGTCATCCAGGAACGTGGATAGGGATTCCTGTCGGTGAGTCAAATCAAAAATATCTAGATATATTTTCCAGAGGTTGCAAAGAATGGTAGGCCAGGAATATTAGATCATGTTGGTCCATGTATATACTAGCGTACAGAGGGTCCATTTCAATACCCGTGAAGGTACTGGGGCTCATGCCTTTCAAAAGTGGGAATCAATGTGTACGGCATGACATCTATGGTAATAAATAAAATTGATTCTGAAGGAAGTCAATTTTATTAATTACCCCTTAAGATAATTAGCCTTCGCTTCAATCCTTAACTATAATTGTAATATATAATTGTGTATATTAATAATATTAATTAATAAGTGTAACCTCTAAGTTTAAGCTGTTTAAAATTTAACCCTTAATTTAACATGCTTAGAGTTGTTCCAACATCTTCATAGAACATTAAACACATTACAGGTACAGGCTCAACTCAATTAAAGTCAATCCAGTAGTTTTCAATTTCCATAATTTTGTATAATAGATTATATAATATAATTTGTGAACTATATAAAATAGCGTACACATAACTATTATATTATCCTATTTTATTAAGTTTGGAACTTATATAATTGGTCTTGAAACTTAATATGAATACAATGATTTTGTTCTATATAGAGACCAAAAAATTGTCTTCTTCAAAAGATAATAAGAATCCATAACTCCATGTTATATTTTATTTTTATTGTCTATAATAGCTAGTTAGGCTCAGCCTATGCTAACAGTTCTAGTTATGTGATTTTTCTGCAATAAAATATAGGGCATTGCTTCAAATCAAAATGTACTCTTATAACTAAACAATCACAGTAATTAGATGATTGCAAAATGTTTTATTTTGGTTGCTATGTGATCAGAAATGTACATGTACCCATTTAATTATTGGTAGTATAGCAATGAAAAGTAGTATTTTTGTGTACTGTAGACCAACATATTAGTTCAAAGTATATTCATTTTTAACTACAAAACGTAACTTGTAGCAGTTACTAAATAAGATATGAGTTTCTTTAAAGTTACTAATTTGTGTTACTATGCTCCAGTACCCAAAGTAATCTGTTACAATGAACTGAAACATTAATGATAAATATTATATTTCGGTTATTATTTAGCGAAATCAAGCACTTAGGCAAGGTTTACCTGTAACCAAAATTGTAATTGAACAATTATAATTTCAATAATTATATGACTGGTGTTTGCCTAAACAATGAAACTTATCTATTTTTAAAATAAGCATTTAAGTAATTATTTGAGATAATCAAAACATTAAATTTGGGTTTACCAAAAATTTAACTCCCAAATTATCGAACTCCCTTGTGGTGCAATTGGTAGCATGCCCACCCAGCAAGTAGGAGACCTGGGTTCGATTTCCCGGCTGAGGTAGTAAGATTTTTTTCTGGCTCTCTGTATGATTCAAATAAATAATAAAATGTGGGATTACTTTACCACAATCATCATCATGATTTAAAATATTTTATTTTCCAGGAATGATGTGATTGTGTAAAAAAAGGCCCCAAATTACAATGGAAACTCTTCCCAGCCGAGCAAGAGTCTATGCTGATGTGAACACTAATAAAGTCAGTGATTACTGGGATTATGAGTCTTACACCATAAGCTGGGGCCAACAGGATGACATCCATCTCGTGCGTAAACTTGGCAGGGGCAAGTATAGTGAGGTTTTCGAAGCCATTAATATTAAAACTAATGATAAATGTGTTGTAAAAATTCTTAAACCTGTTAAAAAGAAGAAAATCAAGAGGGAAATAAAAATACTTGAAAATCTCCGAGGAGGAAAAAACATAATCAATCTTCAGGGTGTCGTGAAAGACCCTCTTTCACGGACACCTGCACTCATATTTGAATATGTTAATAATGCTGATTTTAAAGAGCTTTATCAAACGTTGTCAGACTACGATATTAGATTTTATATTTACGAACTTTTAAAAGCATTGGATTATAGCCATAGTATGGGAATCATGCACAGGGATATCAAGCCACATAATGTTATGATTGACCATGAGAACAGAAAACTGAGATTAATTGATTGGGGACTGGCTGAATTTTATCATCCAAATAAAGAATACAATGTGCGAGTGGCTTCTAGGTACTTCAAAGGGCCAGAACTTCTTTTAGACTACCAAAAGTATGATTACTCTTTAGACATGTGGTCACTTGGCTGCATGCTAGCAAGCATGATATTCAAAAAGGAACCTTTCTTTCATGGTTGTGACAATTATGACCAGTTGGTTAGAATAGCCAAGGTCCTTGGAACAGAGGAGCTTTATGAGTATTTGGACAAATACCTCATTAAATTAGATCTAAGATTTGCTGGTATTCTTAGTAGACATTCAAGAAAGCGATGGGAGAGGTTTGTCCATTCTGAGAATCAGCACCTTGTCTCTCCTGAGGCCCTTGATTTCCTTGATAAGCTTCTACGCTATGACCATCATGATCGCCTTACTGCTCGTGAGGCCATGGAACACCCATACTTTTATCCTGTGAAAAATGAATCTCCTCGTAACAAGCAGTCTTCTCCAACTTTAAACCCTGCATCTGGAAATGTAGCTGTGGTTTAAAGTTTATCCTGCCCTTTCAGGTATTACTTGTTCAAAGGAATAAGTACCACTTTTACACCCCTTTCATATTTTTTTTTGGTAACTAAAAAGATAGTTACAAAGTTTTGAGTGGCCAATTTATCAATTTTTTTATCTCAATTTTGTCCTAATTAAATATATATGAGCTTTAGGCCTTTACTGCCTTGTTTTTTGCCTTTATTAAATGCTTTTCTTGAACTTGTACTAACGAGGTTGGTGACCCAAGTTCTATTTTTCCTCTTGATACTTTAATTTAGGGTACTTTTAAAGTATTTAATTTATATTATGATTTAGTCAAATTTAAGGTTGTGATTAACTTTTAAATAAACCTTCTCTCTGAAGGGCTTACTATTTTAGCTTATTACAAATTTTGTGCTTAAGGAATATATTTTAATCTAATGATAGGCATGTCATTATTATTATTATTTTTTTTGGGAGGGGGGGATAGAGAGAAAAATTGTGCAATATTGAAATTGATTTTTCAAAGTTAAGTGAAAATATGTAATCAGAAGAGTTGTGATAAGTTGTAACTCCTTCATACCAATTCTAAAAAAAAAACTAGGGATTGAGGAAGGTTGAATCCCAATTAACCAATACAGAAGAGTATGGAGGAGAGCTGTATATCATGAACTGATAGTGAGAGAATACAAGAAAACAAAACAGAAATAATGAGATGTTTATAGAAAGAAAAAAAGAGAGAAAAAAATGTATCTGCCAATGAATGGAACAAAAGTGTGAAGAAGGATGTCAAGGTAAGCAGCAGAAATGGAGTCGGGGCTTAAGATCTTGGCACTCCTCAGTGCTCAGCAAGTTGTGAATAAAAGACCTGCTTACATATAGAGAGGCTTGTCTTGCCTGGCTATTCAGGCATACCCCTACTGATTCTGGAAGGGACATTTGGTGGCTGGTATCCCATTCTGTGTCTGCCACAAGATAAAGACTCTTCTTATCCCAGATGCCTAGACCAAACTAATGATGAATGATCTCTGGCGGTAGTATGTTTTATCTTAAAAATGATCAGTATTTAATAAGTATTTAATGTAAAAATAATTTATTTATTTTAAAAATAAAAGCTCCTTGATTAACCAAGATATAACATTTTACTTATTTCCCAGTTATTTACTAGATTCAGCTAAAACAGCAAACTGTTTTAATCTAAAAGTACAGTGTTGTGAGGCATGAGAAATTCAACAAATCAAAATTATCTAATAATAATAAAATCAATTATTTTATTTTGAGAATTTAAGTTTTCTTGTTCAGCATTAATTACTTATTGTTTTAACTAATACAATGCTGTACACAATTTTATTAGTATTAGATGGTTTTAGTTGGGATTCGGTCAAGGTAGTCTTCTTCTACCTTGGCCGAACCCCAACTAAAATCATCTAATAATAATAATATCTACGGTCAAAAAAATATAGTCAGTAAATTAATTGGCTTAATGTTTAAAGAGAATGTGGTTCAATTGGGGTATAAGCTTTACCTAGTGTCTTTTTATTGCACTGTTCCTCGCAATAAACATATTTGATCTCTGAAAGTGATTTCCCATTGATAATGCTCTTGAATACTGGTTGAAATATAAATAATTTTGCAAAGCATTGTTTATGATATGGCATAATTAAATTTTTTCAATAGCTCCTTTTGACCAAAGTGCCTAATAATCTCTACAATTGATCAAAATATGAAATTTGTAATTAGTTAAATTAAAATTAAGTTAATATAATAACGAAAATAAACAAAAGAATAGTTACTAAACTGAGCATTTGAAGTAAGTTTCATTTAGAGGTTATTGTTAACATTTAAAAAAATGATCATTGTATCTTTCTGGCATTACAATTTTTATAATTAGAATTTAATAATGCACTAGGAATCTCAAGGAAATTTGATGAGAAAATTTAGTTTAAAAAATGTTCATGTTTAATTTTTATGAGACTGTTGAGCCATCTTTTCACATATTCAGCACTCCTTATATAAAATTGGATTATTTTATATTTTAGGAATTTTTCTAATTTTGGTATACTTAGTTCACTCTGTTAAAACTTGTCAGACAGTCAAATGTCTGAGTCTTCAACTAGCCTCTCTATATTATAATTTTGTATATATCATTGAGATAAATTGAAGATCTTTTATATTGCTGACCCAGGATCAGAAGTAATACACTAAGTAAGTGCTAATCAAGTATTATACTTAAATCAAGTAGGAATCTATAATACTAATAGTATGTAAATTTATTTTTAACACTTTGTGAAACTAAATATTTGTATGTTTATAAAGTAAATTGTAAGTAAATAAAATAATATGTAGTATTGCTTAGTTATAGGCACAGACATAGGTTAAAAGCAAACTATCTATTGCTATTTCTACATCACTCTTAGTGCATAAAGTTCTCTTGATAAATGGTGATATATTTAGAATGTAATGATTTCCAGAAATGCTGTGTGGGTAAATGCTAGTTCTGTTCATATAAATGCTGTGAGGGTAAATGTAAATTTTAAAATCTGCTAAAACTTTAGTTAAGAAATGGGTCAAATGCATGTTTTGCTGTCCTTTGTAGAGTGAATGAAATATGACAAAGGGTGTTTTTGTTAAAAGATTTTTATCCCTGGTTTGATTCTGGGATTCCAGAATTGAAGATTATCTACTACTTGAAGATTCATTTAGAACTTGATTGACATTTAACCTTTTTGATATTTCCTTAAGAAAAGTAAAAGTGGTCTTAATAAAAAAGTGTTCTCAAAGGCTGTATGTGAATTATATATATTTTTCAGAGGGGGAGAAAAAAAAAATACTAAAGGATAATTAATATAAAATTCTCGAAGACTTTCTGTATCGTTTGCTGATGGTGCAAAAATACATTGAATGATAATGTTTTATTTTTTAAGTTACAATTGTTACTACTGCAATCGTGAAAGTCTGAGTAATCTTCATGCTGGTTTGTTGTGTTTCATTTGTTTATATGAATTAGTCCTCTATATATATATATATA
>KZ807430.1:437633-447660 GCA_000696205.2 Oncopeltus fasciatus
TATATATATGTATGTATATTTAATGTAACACTCGAGGCTGTGATTTAAAGAGGGAGAGAGTTTAGAGGATAGGAGAGAAATTATCAAGATTTAATTAAGTTACAACAATTTTCAATCCTTTAATGTCTAATTCTAGGATACTTGAAAATAGTATTAAAATTGAAAGTTTGTTAAAAATCGTGGGCTTGTGGTCACCCCCGGGTACCTCACTTCCAATGATAGCTTAATAAAGTCGTCATCGATGTGCAGTCGTGATAAAAGCCATTTTCTTTTCATCTTTTGAAATAAGTCTATGTATGAAGTAGCGTTCGCGATGATTCTACAACAATTTAAATGTTTATTCAATTAAATTTTCAAAAGCAGAACAAAGTTTTGGTTCTCTCAATGGGTCTTAAAAAATTTATTCGATGCACAAAAAACTTCTATTTAATATCAAAACCATTTTCAGATGGCCTCCACAAAGACGTTACAGAAAACCAGAATAGTCATCTAAGAGTTCCAACAGAATTTCTGCTCTAATATAGATTAATGGATTAGATGATTAAAATCAATTGATTAATTTAAATTAAATAATTGTTTGATTACTATTTTTATCCAGCTATTGAATCGTGATTATCGTGGGAACATAATTGATTTATCTACTGGAGCTACCTGTTACTTGGTTTTCAAATTGTGATTCTGTAAGTGCGCTTTCAAAATAGCTGCTAACGTGACAGCAGAAAACGCTTGACTTGGCAGAACTCAGCAACACCATTGACAAGAGTCACGCTTCTTATAAGGATATCCTATATGAGTCGCATAACTTAAATAATTCGGCACAACCTCATGCCAAAGAGGTACAGATATTCCATCCGACAAACTAAATACTTCGGCTAGTGCAGGTGAGTTTGTGACGTCTTAGTCCAATGACAAAATTATACTAAGTTATCAGTTATCACGTTCTGTCATTCTTACAGGAGCTGCAAGAAATCTAAACAGATTTCACATGTTTCATTATTGATGGATATAAATATGAATAAATAACGAAATTTAATTAAAAAGACTTAAAGAACAATGAGTATAAAATGTTTAGTTTACTACAATTTGCTCTAGAATAGCCGAGAAGATAAAAAACTACTCATCGCAAATTCCTTCCTTAATACACGATGTTCATAAAAAAAAGAAAAAGAAGGTAGAAGCACATGAACAGAGAATTACATTTCACATCTATTATATTTTCTAAAGATTCTTCGTAAATCAAATTCAAACAAAGATATTAAGATTATACTTTTTTTTTTTGTCTCTAAACCATCCCTCCTCTTCATAAGATTTTAACCAAAAATAACTTGTATAAATTTTAGGTTCTCGGAAAAGATTCGTTTTGAAATTATTCAAAAGTCATGTCATGTTATCAAAGTGAATAGCTTGCTTTCCCCACGGGAAATATCCTAAAATGTGCCAGTCTAAAGTAAAAAACTAGCATGAACATTGGACTGCATTAAAAGACAGGAGACTTATGCAGTCTCTCAAAATGACTCCAGCTACGGAAGGAATTAAATGGGTCGCCGGATGTCAACAATTAAATGACCTGCCGAAGAGCAGGAGTTGACATTAAGCTTTCGGCAGGAAAGCGATGGCAGGTTTCTCAGACATAGCGTGCACAACTTCAAGGAGGAAAAAAAAACCTCTTTGGCGACTCCATATGTTAGAAGGCAACGATGTAGAGATACTAACAGTGTATTTATTGGTTGATTGATATTGTTATACCTAGCCATCATGTGAATATCTTGTGACGTAGTTTATCTACATTTCAACAATTTTTAGTGTAAGGGGACATAATAAAAAATCTAACTGTCCCAGCCAGGACTCTAACCTGAATCTCTATTTGAAAGGTTTAGCTTAACTGCTAACTGTATGCATTAGAAAAGAAATGTTATAGAACATATGTGAATTCAAGAAATAAAGATATTTGTTAAACATGTCACCTGGTGCATCACTTCAAAAACTTACATAACCTTATTTTAAAGTAAAAAATAAAATATTTTACTATTCTTATAAATATGTTTTAAAAATAGTGATTGAGGAATTTCATATTTTAGCGCGTGAGATCTGGTTTTCTCCGGTGAGGAGAGCCGGCTCGGATAGCAGGAGATCCAGGTTCGAGTCCTGACTAGGACAGTTAGATTTTTTATTCTATTCCCTTGCACTAAAAATTGTTAAAATTTACTTGGGATTAAATGCCACAAAAAAAATTATAAAATTTATCTACATTTCGTCCACTCGGTTTTTTATTCTGGGATTTTACCGGCACACATATAAATACTTAAGTGACGGTGTTACAATTATTGACTTACTGTAGAACTCGCAGTACAACATTTTAGTCAATGTTTTTTTAGCACTCGAAAAAAACATTTTAGACATTTACATTTCAAATATTTGCTCGCACTTGACATTTCGCACTCATATTGATCCGATATTGCTCATTGTCAGATAGGCTCACTCTGTCTTTTGATTTGCATTTCAAAGCGAGAGAGAGAGAGAGAGAGAGAGAGAGAGAGAGAGAGAGAGAGAGAGAGACACACACTAAATTTTTGGCCATGCTACAAATAAATTTTTGTTTTGTTTTTGTTTTCACCTTGCAAGGGGAACATTCTCCTTCTGTTATTATCTCTACAAAGAGAGCAACCTACATTCAAATATACAAATACACAATATTATTATATACCTATATCATATAGTTAATTAGAACAATAAATAAAAAGTTATCGGGTCTTCATATTATTATGCTTATGGTAAAAATAAAAATAAAATTAATGCATTTCAAGGATACACTTGAAAATTACTATATATTATCGGCAAATCCCAAAGAAAGGAGATGTAGATATTTATCAGAGTTGAACTTAAGTTGGGATGTAAGAGAAATAGCCACATGGGTAGTTCTACTGTGGCAGAAAGTCTAAAGGCGATAGTTCTAGAACAGTATTAAACACCATCTGATCGAAGAATGGAACTTGGAACTAATCAAGATTTCAAGTTATCCCTTAAGGCAACAGTATATTGAACCATACCAAGAATATAGCATGAAACTATATCATAGTTTCACAAAATTATTGAATTAAATTTAAAAAATATATATATATAAAGNAGAGAGAGAGAGAGAGAGAGAGAGAGAGAGAGAGAGAGAGAGAGAGACAGAGAGAGAGAGAGAGAGTGACAGGGAGAGAGAGAGTGTGTGAGAGAGGGAGAGAGATATTTGCACGGTTCAATTCCTTGCAGATTAATCAATGATTTAATCAATTTAAATAATTAAAATTAATGAATCCTACTGAGTAGGTATTATTTTAAAATTATACATGAAATATTAGGTGTTTCTTTATTATTCAGAAATACTTCAGGAAATACCCTCAGGAGTGGGGGTTCACATGAAATGGAAAGTTCAAACTCAATAATTCATTAACTACGATGGTGAGGAATGAAATGAGTCTCGGACTGTTTCTATAAATGTATATTAGAAACTATAAATCATATGGATTTTCCTCCTACTCAAAATAAATTGATTTTATCCATAGTTAAAAATAAATTTATATAATAGTGATATACTATGCCGGAGAGAACAAGAGTAGAAGTATCATTATAAGCAATACGAATGTAAATATAATAATATGAAGAGAAGATTATCAGGAATTATGTTTTCATAGTTGATAAATAAATAAATAAAACATTTATAGCAAAAAAGTTTTTATTTTAGCCAACGTTCGGCCTGAATTTCAAGCATTCATCAGGGCTAAATATGAAAAAGAAACATAAGAGAAATATTATAGAAACATGTCAATATGTCATAATCTTACAAAGAATAAATAAATGAAAAAATAAAACTGTGTGTAATCAACTATATAAAATTCATAAAAACTGGATACTGAACATATTGGAGAGAAAATAAAAATATATATGTAGAGAGAGGCTCATGCTCAACAGTGTCTGATCTCATTAAAAAAANATTGGTCTGTGACTTATTGCTGAGAGTCCTTAATTTATGAAAAAATATTAAATAAAATATTTGAGAAAAGTTAAAATACATTACATACCCACTGCTTTGAGCCAATTTGAATTATTGTTGTAGCTTATGCAAAAATGTAATATATAATTGGTAAGCTAATAATTTAGTAAATATTTGACCGTTGTGGAAGGATACAGGAAACGAATGTAGGAGTGGGGTAAGGATAAGAGGGATTATATGGCTGGAGGTACGTGGAAAAATCACTGTAGGAAAGGGGAGAGAGAAGAAAAATTCATATGGTGATTTTTGTTTTAAGATGTGAAAAATATTACAGTAGAATAAATATAGAAATATACTTGGAATAATAATGAGAGCTTTGTCTGTTTTATCATTAATGGGGTAATATGTTCTAAATGTATGTGAATAGACTCGGCTAAAAGTCGTTTCTCAAGGTTTAGTTCAGTCGCAAGAAGTGTGAATTTATCAAAGTCGAAAGTGTGTTTGTCAGTAGTAGAGTGTTTTGAAAGGGCTGTGGTGGTTTTATTATTTTTAATGTCATGTTGATGGTTACTGATTCGTCTTTTTATGGGGTTCTTTATTTGTCCAATATATGCTGCCGTACAATTTTGAGTGGCGCAGGGGATTTTGTAAATGACGTTTTATCTGTCAGTATCGGGGATGGGGTCTTTCAGTTTAGTGTATAAATTATGTAGTTTGCTGCTGTTGGAGAAGGCTATGCGTAGTTTGGGGAAGGTATTAATTAGAGCTTTATTGATATTTTCTGATAGAGTGGAAATATAGGGTAGGGAACTGGAAGTGGAATTGGAGTGGAGGGGGGAGTAGAAGAAATCCGATGAGAATCTTCTAGACTCATAGCGACACTTCCCCGAAGTTATAAAAAGCAGCTCTCCAGCAGCCCTCCTGTCAGTGATAAGTTAGTCTCCGTCATGATCAGTTTCCGTGACAGATCGCCTGTTCCAAACATCGGGTTGGTCGTAGCCTATGAAGTGCCGGTAACAGTGAAGTGATAAGTGACAGTGATTAACAAGTTATCTTGAAGCCTTTTTGTAAATAAGCATATTTAACTGATTTGATAATATGAACTTTTGAAAATAAATAGGGGCTTTCGTAAATGAAGATTTAGAAATTTGTTTAACTATAGAAAATAAGTTTACTAGATTAGAAAATAAACATACTGCGCTAGAAAATAGGTTTAGTGTTCTGAAAAATGATTGCTTAGATAATTCTACTACCCTAGAGAATAAATGGTTGGACTTTTTGGAAGACAAATTATCAGAAAACAATAATTCTTTACAGGATAGGTTAGTTAGTATAGATAATAGTTTTCAGGAAAAAGTACATTCTATTCATTTTGAATAAATTAGTAAGTATTCTTAAAATAAGAGTAGAAGCACAGCCATGTGTCGACTCATACAAGGACATTAAGATTACCCACCATGAAGGATGCTGATGTTTCCTTTGTCTCCTTGGAAGGGAAGCAGCCTTACTTGGAAATCCGTATAGACCCTTCTAGAATTGCCTCGCCACGTCCACGAAGTTATAAAAGTAGCTCGCTTCGACTCCCCGAGTCAGTGATAAATTTGTTTCCGTCTCAGATCGTCGGGCTGGTCTTGGCAGCAGCGAAGTGACAAGAGACCGGGATTAACAAGCTATCTTAAGACTTCTTTGTAAATGAGCATATTTAATTTATTAGTACATATTAATTTATTTATTATCTGTAAGTAACTTATATTCTACACTTTATTTCTTTGTTAGTTATTTAGATCATTAGCTACAGTAGTTTTTAAGGTTGGTTGTAATTATTTGTAATAATAAATTAACTTTAATTTATCTCATTGTAGTTAATTATTAGTGACCCGTAACCCGTTATAATATGATATGTTCAAAGTAATCAAAACCGGTATTAACGCGTATGTGTACATGACTTTCGATGATTTCGTTAATGGCCGAAAAGGGGTAAGTGGGTAACCAAAATTAAAAAAAAAAATATCTTCTTTATTAACTTCATTAAGGAAAAAAACAGTATAAAAAGATAAAGAATTATTAAATAACATTATTATTCTGTAGAATTTAAAAAAATAACATAGGCTTATATTATGAAAGATGTTTGAGAGATGTGTTCGTGTTGGCATGATTATCTTTTTAAAATAGGACCCTAAATTCGGCATTTAGGCTTTTCATGAAATAAAAAAAACCTTTGAATTGCTTTATTTTTGGTTGATTTCGGATGAGGAAAGGAGGGGGGAGAGGTTATATGAAACCTAAAATTTACAATAGTAATATTTTCATTGTTATTTGACTAATAAAAAAGATACAGAAGATGATAGATTATAAATAAAATTTTAGAACCATAATATTATACTCTGTAACATTTTTATCGAGAGTGCTATTAGGAAATACAATTTTTGGATTTAAATCCCATAATTCAGCATTTTTACCACTATTCTCATCCTGCCAGTCTAGAACAATCTTGAGTTGCCATACCTTTTATGCTTATTCTTCTCTCTCGTTTTTAAATTACAGTTCTTTATTTCCTCAATGTCATCTTCAGTGAGAAATCTGCTTTATTCAAGCAACTTCCATTGAAGGAACGAATCGCAACGAATGATGCTTGTTATCGACTCAAGGAAATACTAATTCTTTTAACTGTCCATGACAGTGTTGAACAGAACGGTTATTGATTGTAGCAGCTACCGAAGTAACAGTGTCAAAAATTACTAGTATCGTCTCGAACCTGTTACAGTAGAAATATCATCCCTATATATCTTTTTTGATAACAATTAATCCCTTATTAGATAAGGGACTTCCAAAAATTAGCTTCAATCCTGGTACGACCATCTAAGATGGTAATACTTGAAGACTAGTTCCAATTCTCATCATTAGCACTTATTGTCTATTTAAATTGTGCATTGCCATGAGTTGTATTTCAAATTTGAAGTACGTTAGAAACGAGATTTTAGTATTCGAATTATGCAATACTATACTCAGGAATAGTTGATAATATTAGGAATATTACAGCTCTTTTTCATAGTTTTTTTCATAGAGAGCTGTTCCATTAAAAACAACTATTAATGGATAAATTAATTTAAGTTTATATAAATATACGTATTTGAGATTTTGATTTGAAATAACTGCAGCGACAGCACTGCTATCTCTTTACTAACAAGTAAACAAGTTTAAAATATAAGTCCTGTTTTAAGAGAAATTATTGGTCTGTGACTTATTGCTGAGAGTCCTTAATTTATGAAAAAATATTAAATAAAATATTTGAGAAAAGTTAAAATACATTACATACCCACTGCTTTGAGCCAATTTGAATTATTGTTGTAGCTTATGCAAAAATGTAATATATAATTGGTAAGCTAATAATTTAGAAAAATTTCTATATCTCTTAAAGGAATGAGAGATTTAAACATATTACCAATGAGAATGATAGTTAAGATACTCTGTAAAATAAATGTTTATTAAGAGTTCTAAATATTCATTTGATTGAGCAGTGTTGATGATGGCTCTCCATGGAAACCTTTTAAAAAATACAGAAAAATTTATTTATAACTCATTCAACCTCCATTACCCTAATAGGACTAAAAACATCCCTGGAATATTAGCATGGATTAGATAAGATAGTAGTACACAGAGCCACCGCTAGGTTGCAGGGGAACTTCCAAAGTAAGCTGTTATTATGGAATCAAAATTCTAACGTTATTCTCAATTTTTGACAAAGCATAGAATTTTGAAAGATTATCGAACATACAAGAATTTGAAAGGAATTTCTCAAGTGTTGGGCTACTTTTGTATTTAAAAAGCTCAATTTATAATCTATCTTGTATCATGAAAACTAACAGTGTAATTCATCCTACAAAGAAAATTACTCAAATATAGAGAAATCTATCTATCTTTAAAATATTTCAATTTACATCTTTCTTCTAAAAGTTGATTTTTTTAAATTATTATTATAGGATCTGAATAGCTTTAATATTTTTTGATGAAGCAAATTTTTTCACTTCAATAATTAAACTCTCTAGTTTATTTTAAAATCAGTAAGTGTAGTATTTAAGTTTCCATAGTGCTTAGTAAGCAGTGAATAAATACATTTATAAATAAGGTAGTAATGTTATCTACTACCTTAATAGGTGAACTATTAAGTTCACCTATTAGTTTAAAAAGTGAATATAATACCTATTTAATCATTTAATTATGTCTAGAAGTAATGGCTGATTTAGCCAGGAAAAATCATTAGGATCCTGATTAAAAGACAGTTACCGGTTTGTGTTTTGTGATATTTAATAGTATCCCCGCCGCAGTCTGTAAGAAAAGTACAATAATCACGTTTGAATTTTTACTGTAAAGGAGGTTTTTCAACTTTTCTCAACAGTAGCTCAAGTTTTTGGAAGCTAAATTCTTCTGTTAATGTATGGAGACTAAAAAAAAAAATAAGGAAGGAGTGTTTAAAGAAGAAGAGAGGAAGCGAATAAGAAAATTAGGACTTGAATAAATATAGAAACATATAGAGAAATACAAATACAACAAAAGTATATTAATAATTTATATATTCAATCTAAGTTTGCTTTTGAAGTACTCTTGCCCGTTGACTCTTTGGAAAGTAATGAAGTAATATACCATCATAATTATGTTAATCTTAAGTAGGAAATACACATTTTATTTGCCCAATAGCTGAAGAAAATAACTATGTTTATTGCTTATAACCTCATCCAAAGTAAATTCCCCATCATTTTTCTTATTTAAAGACCCCACAGCTATTTATCATTTAAAAAAAATTGATTTCAAATTTCATTGCTGTTTATGAAATAGTGCGATTTGTGGATTATTATTAAAAAACAGTAGTATAAAAATATTACCGTAAAAATAGTAAAAAAAAACAAAACTAAAATGTGTTTTGTCTATCATCAAATACAAATTTTAATAAAATTTGAATTTAAATTACATCACGGTTAACCCAATTTATTTATAGTGAAATAAAAAGAAGAGAGGTTGCAATTTTATTAAAAATATGGTCAATTTCAATAAAGATAGGTAATACTCTCAATGTAGTATCACGGTAACCTATTCAATTTTTTTGTGTGTGTGTATCAGCCTCCCTTTCAACTACTTAGGGTCATGAAAGGAGTGGCTATCTACAGGTTGCCACCCCATTCTATGGCTCAGGACAAGCTTAGTTATCGATAAAAGCCGACCTTTTCATTATCCCTTTTAAAATTAAGGTCAATTCACTCTTATTTATACATAACTTTATTGGAATGTGGGTAATCCGTTTAGCTCACAAAGCCCCTGCGCAAAGGACTTTTTAATTATATTTTAAAAGAACTATACAGTGGACTTTCCACTCCAAAAGCTTTAACATATGTCTGGAAACACTTGCAGAGACATTTACGAACAATAACCAGTTGGTAAATTGGGAGCCAGATACAAAACTCTCTAATTCAGCCGGGAATCGAACCCGGGTCCCTAATTTTCCCAGTTTCACTTGCGCACCCGCCAGAAAAGTGGGGGTTCTGGGTTCGATTCCCGGCTGAGGTAGAGAGTTTATTTTCAGGATCCCTGTACGATACAAATGAATGATGAAAAGAGGGATTACTTTGTCACAACTATCATCAGAATTTGAATGTTCAGTTGTCTTCTGTTGAGGTAAAGTTACTCTAGTATTACCATACGTTTGAACCTAAACACATTGGAACATGGTTACAACATATACAATCTGATGGTTGTACGCGTTCACATAGGGGGTAGTTATATCTCTCAGCTGTAGCAAGGGGAGTGGTTTGGAGAGCTCCCTATCCCTAGATTTGTGCGAAATTCGCCAATACTTCTCGTACAAGTCTGGAAAGCGAATTCCAGGTAATCCTCTTCTCCCAGAATCCTATTACCAAGTTGTCTCCAGGCCTTCAAACTTCCCCCTTTCTACTTCTTTAAATCTGTTTCTTTCACACTTCCAATACTCTCTCGTAGTTTTCTATAGCAATTTCCAGTCTTTGCAAAAGTGCTTTTAAGAATATATATATATATATATAA
>KZ807430.1:481733-493639 GCA_000696205.2 Oncopeltus fasciatus
TAATTTAAAAATTTGTGATCGCTAAATTCAACGGGTATATTCTCGAATGTTTTAATGTTTTCTAATTTTTTAAAATCATCAAAGTCACTAATTTCTAATAATGCAGAACCATTTTTTAAGAATTTTATTTTTATGTTAGGGGCATAGCTCTTTATAAATCGGCAAATCTTGAATGGACTGTAATTGTTCAAAGTTTTATTATCAGTATCATCCTTCAATTTCATAATTACATATTTTTTAACAAAATTCTTTTTATTTTTGATTCTGGAAAGAATGTCAGGCGGACGTGGTTGATTAACAACGACGTCGACCTCCATATTATGAAAAAGGAAAGGAAGGAAAAATGAAGGTGTACCTTAACTCTAAAAAAAGAAAATTATAACTTAATGGTAAAATAAAATAAAGAAGTACTCCCTGATACTAGGAGAGAAATCGTTATCACTCTAATCCGCTGGAGCTGTAGATACGTCTGTACACTAGCAAAGCCAGAGCGATACTGAAAAGGACTTTAAGTTTAAAGATATTGGTATTATTATTTTTGTATAATTGCAGTTATTTTAAACACAATAAACAACAAAAGCGATAAATCTATTATGATTATTAGACAAATGAAAATTAAACTTTATAAAAGAGCAGCAATCAGAAGAACAGCACTCACCAAATTCTATAGATCGATATGAGTCGTTCAACGTTAACCATCGATGAATATCGAATGAGGTAATAGATCCGAAGCAGTAAGTGGGCGCTCAATTGTGATTGGTCACGAAGAGTTTAGTAGCCGTTGTCTGCTACAATTACATCAACTTACATTATTTATTGCTTTTCCCAAACAGATAGATATTTGTCGTTAATATAAGACTTATTTCTTTAACTTCTCTTTTTTTTCTTCTGTTTCAGGTAAATATTTTTCATACGTCATCTACGTGTCCTTTTCTCGAAATTGAGGTAACTATGGTTCATTAGATATTTTTAATTTTTTTTTAAATTCAAATTGTTCATTCAAATAATGATTTACTTTACTAGAAAATTATTTATTAAATATAAAATATTTTATGAAACATTTACGCACACCTCCCCACATAGGAAATCCCCACGTAGGACCTAATTTTACAAGAATTGGATGAATTATTAAAACCTATTGAAATCATAGATTAATTATTTATGAAAACTACTTTTTAAGCTCATGTTAACAAATATATACAAAGAGCTTTTCAATAATTATAGCAAGTTTTTATAAGAAATTAATTATTGAAATTAATCCACTGTTCACTATCACTTCATTCACCTATCAACTCGAGTTCTTTCGACTACTAGTGAGCCATCTTCAGGTCTCTGAACAGAGATAATTCTTCCAGAGGTATTACTTGTCTAGTATAATAGTTATAGTGCACAGGTAAGGCCGAATTCCTTAATCTCATTCATATTGAGTAACTCCCCCCTCCCCCATCCAACAAAAAAAAGTTAAGGGAAATAAATGCTAGGGAATTACAATCTACCACTATTGCATATACAGGAAAAGTGGCTTCTACTGTTTTTTTTAAAGAAATCATATCTGAAATTTCTAACACTTATTGCAAGTTTGAAGGATTCACAAATATTCAGATATTTAGAAAGTTTCCACACAAAATACATTCAGTTTTAACCTATTGAAACAATCGCCAATCTTATTGTATTGATATTAATGTAAAACCCATAAACACTTTAGCAAATAAAAAAATTAAAGATTATTTTCATAATGTCCAAGATTATTTCATTAAAACAGGAGTGATTCTAGATATTGGCCAAGTAAACTTTGAATAAACAATAAAAAAAAAAAAAAAATTATCCAGTTATTGTCTAACAATTTTCTCTTTTGGGATTGTTCCTAAAACATTGTAAGGCACCTGAAAATCATCAAGAAACTAATAAAGCAATGAATAAGTAAATTTTAAAAAATTTTTCTAAAAAGTGCACTTGACCTACAGCCATGAACTTTCACATTTAAAAGTAAAAAAAAAAAAATAGAAAATAATTCTCCATTTCCAAGTGGAGATATTAATAAATACCGATCTCTTTTCGTAGTTAGTCCAATATTGGACTAATTGATGGAAGTATACAAATATTTGTCATGAATGACGTGGGTTTGAATAAGCAAGAGTGGAAAATATTTAGAAACTTATGGCTGCCAATAATTACTTTAACAATAAATGGAAAGGTTTTGAGTCAGATTTTTATTACTCACACAAATTAGCTTAATTATCGCAGGTGCTGAGTAGTTAATGCGAATTTCTTTTCCCCTCTCATTATAGCAGATATCCAACTATAAATTTAAAATTTTCACTTTTAACTACCTACCTTACCAATTCGTTTTAAATTTCATTTCATTAAAATAAATAAATTCAATTCAATTTTCAATTCACCGAGACAGAAAAGAAAAGAAAGACACACACATACATATATATATACATAAAAATATGTGTGTGCTTGGCTTTGAGGCTTACATAATATTAATTTAATATTAATAAATATTAATAACCTGAGGGATATTTATTAGTATCCCCTCAACCATGTTACTAGAATGTGCTTGGCCATACATAAGAGATATATAAGTGCATTAAGTACACTCATACACAGAAGTGATGAGTTGTTACCTATAGACTGACGGATCTAATTAATCTGGAGGGCCACAAAACCCTTTCAAAGCCAGTGCGACACTTCAAGACACTTAGCATGCGACTAACGCCCGCCAACCAATATACCACAAGCGTTCCCAAATGTATATTCAAATTTGTCATAAACTATTAAAAAAATACCAAAAAACTCCTGAAAGTGAGTCTCAAATACCTCATAGTTTATATTAAATAATTTTATAATACATATATAGCTTTATTAATTACTTTCTTTATCTCATTCAACACTCATAGTTAAATTAAACTAGTTAAAGAGGTCATCATAAACAATAAGGATTATTTATGATGACNCGTTAGAAAATTACATTTTTCACTAATTAAATAATACAAACTTTTTCATAGCACAAAAACAACAAAGACATTACTATTTATAGTAATATATGCACGTATTGATTGTGTATATATTACTCTAAATTTATAATATATTTATATTACATAATTGCTTGATTCAGCTAATAGACGGCAGCAAGAATACTTTGTAACAGCTTATTTATTTCTTCATTTCCCCTTTGTTTTCTTTTGGGAATTGAGTTGAAGAAAAGAAAAGACATTCTGAACAAAAGAAAAATGAAACATTTGACGACAACACCTTAATAAGACAGATGAAACATGAGATAATTAGGAAGTATGACATGTTTTAAAGTTTGTTTTTCCTTGCAATGAAAAGGTTAGCAATGATGAGTTGAAGTTCGCTATTTGACTCCACTGATCCTTCTACCTTAGCAAATAAATCATTTCCAAGGTAAGCCCCCCCCCCCCACATTCATCCCCTACCACCCTTCTCCAACCCGAATATCCCAAAACTACCCCTTGTATCCTTTTGGGAAGACTAACTTCAATATTTCTAATCCGCTTAAAAGAAAATAAACATCATTACCAAGTTTTAAGTACTTTTTTTTTAACATGCAAACAGTTGAAAAAAGTATTTACATTTATTTTTTGATTTTTTTAATGAGTATTAATGTTAGAAGAAATTCTAGTAATAATTCTCTGAGAAAAGTTTATAAGTATTTTTTTTTTAGCTTTCCGTTCTACCACTTTAAATTATAAATGGAGTGGCTATCTATGAGTAGCAACTCTCACCTTAAACACCCATCACACTGAGTGGGTCTTTATTTCTCGATGAATGCCCACATAGAGAGTGACTCGAATCCGAACAGTCAGGAATAAAAGACTCGTTCAAGGGAACGAATCCCTTTAGCTAACCCGGCTCCCTCCGAGAAATGTTCTGTCCTTATGTAATGAAGTGAAGCGCCACGCTTTTCACACGCCAGCTGAAAGACTCGGAGCGGAAAACCCAGTGAATGTGTTCCTCGCATCTACGTCCTAGTTCATTCATAACCTGATTCTTTAGTCTACTCAGGTCTTCTTGACTGTTCACCGTTCATACTTTCACTGAAGCTTTCTCTTGATGTTTTTGAATGAATATTTGACTTTGTGAATTTAAATGTGTATTACCTACTAACTTCTGTACAGTATCTTACTCAATTAAAATCTCGTTGTAAATTTTTAAAAATTATTAATTGGTATAGGCTTTACTATATGAATTGTTAAAAAAACATAACATAAAAACGAATTTTTTTGTGGTTACAGATAAAAATATTTTTATGGCAAACATTTACATTTTACACAAATCAGATGCTTATTTCTTATTCATAAACTTACTTTATATGGTATCATGAAATTATAATGCAAGTAGGCTAACCCTAACCTCTAAGATTTTGAAATAAAAGTCCAAAAACCAATTTTAGTATTTATATGTTTAAAATCTGACGGACCGCCCAACCGGTATTTGGTAAATAAACATAAAAAAACAATATAATTCCTTTGTTCTAGCTACTCCTTTTATAATTTAAAGAGGTTGAACAGAAAGCTAAAAAAAATGGATGTTTGACATATTTTTTCGGAGAACTAGTAACAGGATTTCTTTTAGCATTAATACTCATTAAAAAAAAAATCTAAAAATAAATGTAAATAATTTTATAAATATTAATTTAGTTGATGAATTATCCTACGTAAATTTTTAACAATTAGTGCGAGGGTCAAGGATAAAAAATCTATCTAGAGAAGAAGATCCAGGTTCAAGTCCTGGCTTGGACGGATAGATATTTTATTATATTCCCTCGCACTAATGGTTTGTAAATAATTCTGTTTCATGCCAAAAAAAATAAACACTTAAAACTTGGTAATGTCTTACCATGTAATTTTCTTTTAAGTGGATAAGAAATATAGAGGTTTTCGATTAAATGATTTTAGTTGGTGTTTGGTCTAGGTAGATAAAAAAAAATACAGATTTAACAAAAGTGTATTTTTTTAAAAAGATTACCTGCCGACATTTCTAGTCATAGAAATGTGAACTAAGGGACAGGACGTCCTCTCTCTCGTCTTCATGGTAGCCGTGAAGATGGCTTACAATGTAAGCAGAAACGTTGGCAGATAATCTTTTAAAAAATACACTTTTGTTAAATCTGTTTTTTTTTTTGGGTCTACCTTGACCGAACCCCAACTAAAATCATCTAATAAAAAAATTAATCAGTTTATAAAAAATAATAACGATTATTTTTGAATTATAATTTAAATTGTAAACCATAGTTAAATGAGATAAATAAAGGAATTAATAAATGTATTAAAGAAACCAAAAAGAATCATAGACATTAAAATATTAATAAATAAACACACTGAGGTATCTGAGACTCACTTTCAGGAGATATTGAGATTTAAAAAAAATTAGTTTATAACAAATTTGAAAATATATAGTAGATATTTTTTAACTCCACAGGACATAATTTATACTTGATTGGGTCTCTCGATGTTTAAAATTAAATATATAATTGAAATGTATTTTCAAAAAACCAGCTCGAGAAGATGGAGTGGGGGAAGATCCTACCCATCGCAGTAAAAATGTATCGTAAAAATTGTATTTGACATAAACGTTAGAAAATTACATTTTTCACTAATTAAATAATACAAACTTTTTCATAGCACAAAAACAACAAAGACATTACTATTATAAATTTAGGTGCTCCAAAAAAATTCCCTCTATTCCCTAATCGATTTTGACTGAAAAATAATTCTCGAAGGGTTTAATAAAAATTAAATAAGAAGCTAGCTCATTACCAGCAATTAAATATGTTCCTTGATATTCATTTCTTTAAAGGTATTTATGGAATATAAATGTTTTAAAATTACATATTTTTAAACGTTATTAATAATGATGGTATTATGTTTGTAAATTCATGTCTCCTACTAAACCTCCCCTCCCTCTCAATCGATTTTAGCCATTAAGAAATTCATTAAATTCGTTGCAAAAATAAGATTAAATACCAAATAGTATTTGATATACTAATATATATATATAATTTTTAATGGATTTTATGCATCTCCAATTTAGGAATTTAGGATCGTTAAATATCCGTTCAAATTTTTCAAATGCCGTGTCGTGGTACCAGTGTGAATAAGAAATCAAGATGAGATGATTTTAGTTGGGGTTTGGTCAAGGTAGATCCAAAAAATTTAAAAAATGTATTTTTTAATAAAGGATTATCTTCCAACGTTTTGGCTTACATTGCAAGCCATCTTCAGGCTATCATGAAGATGAGAGATTCACTTTTGGATCTCTCCAACTAAAATCATCTCAGAATAATATCTACGGTAAAAAAAAACAAAAAAACTCTCCTTTAGAAATCAAGATGATTTCTAAACAATAAGTCTGCTAATTTGTTCGAAAAATGCCTGGACTATAGTGAGCTTTATGGGGCATTTAATGAGTAAATATTTATTTAAATATCTAATGGTATTTTCAAATTTATATGTCTATATATTTTTGTGTCTATACAATCACGAACGTCTGCAAGTAAGGAAATTTAAGAATGTAATTTCGCACCCAGGGTGGGCCTTCTTATTTTCCAATATAGAAACCCAATTCGGTATTGAAGCTCATCGTTACACACTGCTGATGCAGATTTGTTTGAAATTAGATGGTGAGGAGATGTAGGGAGAGACTAAAATTTATAATCTTGATATATTTGTTTATAAATGAGTCAAGAAAAAGGTTATTGAGCGTAATGGCTGTAAAATGTAATTTTACAACATTTATTTTTAACGTCATTATTGCAGAAAAATAAAACGCTTGCCAAAGAAGAAATTTACGAAGCTAAGTACAATGTTCCTCCCACCCTATGAGTTGTGAGCAAAGCATATCTTACACACTTATTGTCCTCTTTGGTTTGTAAGATAAATGACGTCATGTAGGTCCATGTATATCCATCTTTAATGATACATAGTGAATCTACGAAGATTACGCTGTTTCTTCGTTACTTATGTAGTTGTGCATAACTTCTAGATCCCTATGTATGCGCAGCAACAGACCTTCCGCGCAGTTCTCTCCAGATGACAACCCCTTTCCTTCCTGGAGTCAATGGAGAAGATTCCTAACTCCTGGAGAAGTTCATTGACAGCTCTGGGCTTGCATTATTGACTGCAGTATTTACAGAGTGGGGGGCAAGCGTGCATTATTCAAGTAGGTCACTGGTCTCCATTGATCAGCTTCGCCTTGGCTCTTGCTCTCACCACGAACTCGGGTCCTTTGTCGGGTTCCGAGTCCTCAGATCGGCGAGTCAATCAGGATCAGAAGACTCCGCTCCTATAGGTCCTTTTGTCGAGTCCCGAGTCCCCAGTCAGCGAGTCGATCTCGGCTACGTGACTCCTTGTCGGCAAGGTGTTCCAAGATATTTCAGCTTCGTTAGGATGGATCGTTCGGGTATTCGGTCTTGGAGTTCGAAGAAGTAAATACTAATTTTATTTATGTAAGCCCTATGTACATAAATACACACATTTGAACCTTGACTAATTTAGCGACTTAACCGAAACTCATCAAAGGATTTTTAGCTGACTCCATTCACATCGACTTAGAACAAAACCCTATCAAGAACTATATTAACAACACTTACATTAATATTTTTCATATTATATCCTAAAACAAAAATTATCATATGTCCACTTCCTAGAATTTTAGTACCTCACCACCTCACCTTTCACTTCCCAAAATGACATTTACAGTAACCTCCGGCCACCAAATATCTCAAAAACAAATCACATTTCCATTTGCAAAACTCCGAATTTCGACACAATTTTCCTCCTTACCCACCACCCCTCACAACTTACAGTTCTTTTCTTAAATTAAAAAAAAAAAAAAATTCTCAGTCATGATTTAGTTACCCCAGAGTAACTCTCTTTAATCCCCATTGCTATCTGAACATTCAAATCGTTTACAACATACATGTTCTTTTTTCTTATATATGTCTATTATTTAATGAGTTTATTTATGCTGTTCGTTACAATATTTTTATTATTTTATTTATTTATTAATTTCCTTTTTCATATTATAACATCCTTACAATTTGTTTGATGTTTCTTTTGTTATTAAGAACACCTGTAATTTTGGCAGATTTGCTGTCAATTATAGAAACTTTTTGGTTTACAAATTAGTTCTTGCTTTTCCAAATTTTAAAACCGAATCCCCGACAAGTCCTTCTTTATAATTGTGGAAATCAACTAACTATCTCCTAACATATATCTTTGATTCACTAACTCACTGCTTTTTAAAATCCCAGCTAAATTTCCATCTCACTTGTTTTCTATCTCTCAATATTATTTGTAAATGTCTACCTTTAATATTTAATCAACATATTCCTAAATGCCTAATTCATTAGTTCATCAGATAGCTCTCTAGGGAACTGATTTTCTAATTCCCTAATTCAACAGCTCTCTAACTCTCTAGCTATATATCTTTCTTGCTTTATACAATTTTGGCTCAGTTTGTCTCTAACTCTATAATTCTCTTCCTCTTATATTCTTCAATTTAAAATATTCATAAATGTCTGATTCATTAGCTCTGCTGTTTTCCAGCTCACTTGTGAACTGATTCTCTAGTTCCCTAATTCAACAGCTCTCTAACTCTAGCTATATATCTTTCTTGCTTTATACATTTTTTTTCACTTTGTCTCTAACTCTATAATTCTCTTACTCTTATATGATTTAATTTAAAAAATGTCCTAAATGTCTAATTCATTAGCTCTGCAGCTTTCTAGCTCACTTTTGAACTGATTCTCTTGTTCCCTAATTCAACAGCTCTCTAATTTCTAGCTTTATACAATTTTTTTTTTTTTCACTTCGTCTCTAACTCTATAATTCTCTTTCTCTTATATTCTTTAATTTTAAAAAAATTCCTAAATGTCTAATTCATTATCTCTGCAGTTATCTGACTCTCTTGAGAAGTGATTCTCCAGTTCCCTAATTCAACCTTGTCAGAAATAACTGATCGATGAAAGGACCGATATTGTTTAAACTGCGTTTCTACTAAATTTTTGTTAAATGAGTAAGATAAAATTATGGGCTCCATGAAAGCCTGATTTATGTATTAGCCTAGAGACCGGAAATTTGCCAGGGGCATTAAATTACATCGTAAAATGGTTTTTCGGAAAAAGGAGAATGTATTTTTTCTAAGGAATGAAGATGGCTTAAGACAGAACTCGTCTGGAGGGATGGTGACTGAGAAATATGTTGCGTGGAATAGAGTGGGAGGTGAATAAGTTGATGGTCGGAGGAGAGATAAATGGGCAGACAGGCAATTAGAGAGAAAGGGAATGTAGAAGAAAGAGGAAGACAGGGTTATACGGATAGGAAGGGAGAAGGGGAGAGAGATAAGTAATTTATTATCTTTGAACGATGAGTCCTCTCTTACATGCAATGCACATAGAACATTTTCAATATTTATATTACTTTAGTTGTAGCAATATCCAACAAAAATAACTTGTACATTAATTAGAAAGAAATGGTAATATTCAATCCACTAATAAAATTTATTAATAACAACACCAAAGACACATTATCCTATCAATAATATAAATAAATAATAATACAAATAGAATATGAATAAAGAATAGTGAGGGGCATCACTTTAAAGTAAAAATCACTTCACAGCAACACATGTTCAGTCAACCGAACCCCCTGAGTCTGTCCCAAGAAAATAACCTCTACAGGCCCAACGAAAGGACGATGCAGCCCTTATGGGAGGCTATTGAATTCTCTAACTATAATTGCACAAAATGAATATCCAATCGCTGTCAGCTGACGTGTTCCCTCAAATCAAGGGCAATTTAGGGCTATGGACCGTTTCCTTAGGTCTTAGATATCCCTTTTCGCAGAATATTCATTGCAAGGCACACTTCTATAATCAGCCAATTATGTTTATGTAAGTAAGGAGTTATTTTGCATTACATATAAACCTAATACGCCCCCTTAATTTGTATTTCCTTCGTTAAAGCAATGTCCATATACACTGAATACACAAGAATACTGAAACACATCAATACCATGATGAAGGAAGCAACCAATTTTCTCTTTAGCTACATAGGTAGCTTTTTCCATTGTCTATTTAGCAATTATTATTCTTTTTACTACCTCACATGCTTGATTCCGCCATGTAAGGAAATTATTAAATACTACGGCAAGCACTGTCATGGTTTTACTTCTTGGGACGAACTTGTTATTTACCAGGAGAGGTGGACACAATATCTTCACAGTTTTCCAGGAGTTTCGGACTTCCCACTAGTAAACATATAGTTGTGTCTGTATTTTTATGCAGGGCTATATTTCTTAGCCCAGAATTCAAGTCTGCAAAGGTCATCATTACCATGCCCAATCATACTATTTAATTACCTCTTGCTAACTATTGAACCAGAACACCACATAAATCTCTGTAAATTTGCATAGCCCCAATTCTAATGAAGTCTCTAATATCATTGATGTAAATAGCAAATAAAATGGGTCATGGGATAAATCCTTGAGGTACGCCATAAGCTACCCTCAGCTATGACAAGGAGTCGGTATTTATCTCTGTGTGTGTGAACAGACAGAGTCCGAGATAGATAAATAAAGAGAAAGCTAGATGGACAGAGAGTTAGAGAGAGAGAGAACGAGATGAGAGAGAGAGAGTGAGAGAGAGTGAGAGAGAGAGAGAGAGAGAGAGAGAGAGAGAGAGAGAGAGTGAAAGAGAGAACTAAACTAAATATAAATAGACACAAACTGCGTTTATGTACTTCCTATGTATCCACCTACGGAATTCTCTACATCATGTATACAACCTAAAATAGTTATTTGATCCTCATAAGTGCTTGGTAGAGTACCAGCGATAGGAATTATGACTTTACCTGCAATATGCAAAAAGAGGGCAACGCTGACCCCTGACAGTAATGGCTCGGTCGCTCAGATTTCTGAGTTCGAGGCAAGTGGGGAGGGCATCTGCAGGGGTTTTACGGCCCTCCGAACAGCTGATTCCGTCCTCCCTTATATATACTACCCTTGACGGTAACAGCCGCCTGCCGGGAGTCTAAGTACTTCCAGTGGCTCCCAGCGCTAGCAGACTCACCACTATGACTAGAAAATATAGTATGTATCCACCTACGGGATTCTCTACATAATGTATTCTATCTACAGTAGTTATTAGATCCTCCTTATAATATCTTGGTAGAGTTCCATTGATAGGAATTATGACTTTACCTGCAATATGCAAAAAGAGGGCAACATTGACCCCTGACAGTAATGGCTCGGTCGCTCAGATTTCTGAGTTCGAGGCAAGTGTGAAGGTCATCTGCAGGGGTTGACGGCCCTCCGAACAGCTGATTCCGCCCGCCCTTATATATACTACCCTTGACGGTAACAGCCGCCTGCCGGGAGTCTAAGTACTTCCAGTGGCTCCCAGCGCTAGCAGACTCACATCTATTACTAGAAAATATAGTATGTATCCACTTACGGGATTCTCTACAGAATGTATTCTATCTAAAATAGTTATTAGTTAGTTATCAAATTTAGGCACCTTATAGAATCTCTTAGTTTTTTCTGACAGAAGCAGAAGTTGAAGAGGCTTCATGGATTTAGCGGGCTAATTATGTCGTTATTTAAAAAAAAAACAACATCATTTTATTCATAAATCTCATAAATAAGGAGAGCAAGCAATAAGGATTACATGGATATGTCACACGTATGATACAAAAGGAAATATTGTTAATGTGTTTTCATTGGCAATCATTGTACAATTTTTTCATGTGTTCAATATGAAAAAAAAAAGGGTTTTTTTTTTTGTTTTTTTTAAGTTCAATACTGCAGACGTAAAATCTTCCATGCTGACAATAATGACATTTGAATATTTAGGTTTTAGTATTCCTATATGTATATATA